>CM074490.1:37334214-37388411 GCA_037389245.1 Oryzias sinensis
GTCTGACTCCTGGCTTCTTTATTGATGTCGGTCTATGATGTTTTATGTGTTGAAAACCATCTTATCATGAAAAGCCTCCTTAATGCCTAATGTTGTGCTTTTATTCTGTTACAAATCATTTTAATTAAATAGTATGTGACCATGTGAGTTTTCACCCTTTCCAGAAAATTCAGTTTTATATTGTCGTTTGGGACTGTATTATTTTGGGGATAAAGGTTTACAAACTTTTAAAAATCTTCGTCGAAAAAAGGTTACAAATCGTTAAATGAGACAGTTGACTTGGAGGGGGACCGTAGAGCCAGGCGACAGGTGCTCCACTTCTCAAAACCCCCTGCCAGTTTACACATAATGGTATGATCCTTCATCCTCGCATCTGATTGGCCGTAACGTCAGTGCTGCTGACCAACCAGAACAGAGTTTTTGTCGAGCGGAGCTCACATCAGAGGGAAGCAGCGAAACTTTCAACTTTTTTTTTTTTTTTTTTTTTTTTTTTTTTTTTTTTTTTTTTTTTTAACTTTATTGAACTAATGCAAGTATACAACATGAAGAACAATCAATGCAGTATACAACATACAATCAATATACAACACAAATAATGTTAAACGGCCAGGGGAGTCGATTCATAAAATATTTGCAGAGAGTTACAAATTTCAATAGTTCTGAGAGCCTTTTTGTTGGAGGAAAAGGATATTGATTTCATGTAAAAAGTTACATCTTTAATGAATTGTGGGAAGTATGGTGTTTTATTAGTAAATTTACATTTATGTATGTAGAATTTTGCCAGAAGAATTAATAAATTAATTATGAAAAAAACCTTTTGTTTTTTGGGGGTCCTGAAAAAACAAAGTAATACATTTTCCCATTTCAGGGAGAAATCTTTGAAGATATGAATAATGATGAAACTACTGAACTCCTTCCAAAATCTCTGTGTGGACAAACAGTGCCAGAAAAGATGAGTTACTGTTTCTGGGTGATCTCCACAGAAACTACAATCAGTATTAATATCTTTTTTAAATTTTATCATGTAATGTTTGGCAGGGTAAATTTTATGGAGAATTTTAAAGGATACTTCTTTTACCTTATTTATTATTAAATACTTATGAGGGATCGTCCAGACTGCTTTCCAATTGATATCTGGAACAAATTGATTCCAATAATTTAAAATATATGGGGGAGAGGTATAAATCTTTTGAAATAATCTGCGTATTTTTATATTAGTAGTACGCCCATAAGAGAAGCATATTTTTCCTACCGGTGACTCATCCGCGTTGGATATTGTATTTTGATTAGGTATCAAATTATCAGTGTTCTTAAATAACATTACTATTCCTGAGGGGATAGCCTTCTGCACCATTGAAAACTCTTGTAAAGTAATAGGTAAATTATACTGTGATAGGAATTCGTTATAGTTTAACAGCTGCCCCTCCTTATTAAATAGTTGAGCCACCAGTAGGATCCCATTCTGGATCCAGGTCTCTAAATAGAGCGATGTATTTTTGTATAAAATATCTCTGTTGTTCCAGATGATGTACTTGTGTGGAGAAAAATTATGTTTGTAAATAAGGTTCCATGCTAAGAGAACCTGCTTATGGAAGGATGAGAGTTTTGTGGGGAGTTTCTCAACATTATAGTGACAATTTAAAATAAATTTAAAGCCTCCAAAACGGGAGAAAATCTGAAATGGTATGATGTTCCAGATAGAGGTGGGGTTCTTCAAAAAATTTTTGGCCCAATTAATTTTAAAAGTATTATTGAGAGAGTTAAAGTCTAGAAAGTTAAGTCCACCTGATTCATAGTCATTCATAAAGACAGATTTTCTTATGTAATGTGTTCGATTTTTCCAGATAAAATTAAGAAGTGTGCGATCAATTTCTTTACAAATGTTGTTGTCAAGGTGTAAGCAGATGGCAACATAAGTTAGACGGGAGATTCCTTCTGCTTTGGTTAGCAGAACTCTACCTCTTAAGGATAAGTCCCTTTGTAGCCATTGATTAAGCTTCTTTTTGGTTTTTTGTATGATTGGAGTAAAGTTAGATGAACATCTTTGTTTTTGATTTTTATTAATTAAAATACCCAGGTACTTAATTTCTTGTTTAACTGGGATCGTGCAGATAACATCAACTGAGCAGTCTTTAATAGCTAGTAATTCACATTTGTTTACGTTTAATGTTAAACCAGAAGTTTGAGAAAAAATATTAATTACGTCTAAGATTAGAGGAATCTGGCTTGAGTTTTTTAAAAAGAGTGTAGTGTCATCAGCCAATTGGCTAATGATAAGCTCTTTGCCAGCTATGGTAATGCCCTGCACATTACTAGCACAAATGTGGTTTGTTAGGATTTGAGTGCAGAGAAGAAACAAATATGGTGAGATTGGGCAACCTTGGCGAATGCCTCGTTTTAGGTCAAATCTAGGGGTGGAGCCATGTCTCATTTTTATAGAGCTGTTACCATTCGAATATAAAGTTCTGACAGCATTACAGAAAAAATCTCCAAAGCCGAATAATTTTAATGAGTTGAAAATAAATTGGTGTTCGATTGTGTCGAATGCTTTATAAAAGTCTAGGAAAAGAATAAAGCTGTCATCAGGCACCAAATCAGAGTAATCAAGTAGATCTAACACCAATCTGATATTATTAGAGATATGCCTATTTTTCATGAAACCTGACTGCGTTTCATCGATGATTAACTCTAAAACTTTTTTGATTCTATTAGCAAATATTAAAGCCATAATTTTATAATCACAATTTAGCAAGCAAATGGGTCTCCAGTTTTCAATTAAGAGTATGTCTTTATTTGGTTTTGGAATGAGAGTTATTAGACCTTGAGAAAGTGTTGAAGGGAGAGCATTTTTTTCTATACTTTCTAAAAAAGTTTGTTGTAGGAACGGAGCTAAATTATTAGAGAATGCCTGGTAAAATTCTGCAGATAAACCATCTGTGCCGGGAGATTTGTTGGACTTCAGCGCGAAGATGGAATTAAGTACTTCCTCCAGAGTTAGAGGGCTGTCGCACTGACTCCTGTCCTCCTCGTCAATAGTTCGGAGGTTTTGAATATTGTTAAAAAATAAGGAGGAAATGTCCTCATTGTATCTTGAGCTGTATAGATTAGAATAGAAATTAGCACAAAATTTTGAAAGATGTATCGGATTGTCTGAAATAGTGCCATTGATACTTAAGCGGTTAATAAAGTTGTTTGTTGATCTGTTTTTTTCCAGTCTAAAGAAGTAGGCAGAGTTTTGCTCTCCCTCCTCCAGCCATTTTTTCCTGGATCTAACAAAGGCACCTTCAGCTTTGTGTTGATATATTTGGTCTAATTTGTTTTGAAGGTCAGTTAAAGTTAATTTATCCTCCTCCTCAACCTCTTCTGGTCTTTTTTGATAATAAGACATAATTTTGCTTACCACTTCTTCCTCTTCAGCTTTTCTTAATTTGGCATTTTGACTTCCATATTTTCTTAAGAATTTACAAGTTTCAAATTTAAAAAGTTCCCAATTGGTGCAAAAAGATTTTTCTTTATTGGCCTTATTCCAATAAAAATTAATCAATTTTGTAATTTCAATTTTGACTGCTTCATGCCTCAGTAAAGAATTATTTAGCTTCCAGTAATTGAATTTCCGAGTAGTACTGTCAGGAGTAATAATTTGAATATTAATATAAATAGCTCTATGATCCGTCAGAGGGGTTGGCAAAATATTCACAGTGATGTTATCTTTATTTATACAGCTTGAAACAAGCCAGAAATCAATGCGAGATTGTTTTGAACCGGTTTTATTACTCCAGGTGAAGTGTTTGTCATTGGGAAATTTCTCTCTCCAAACATCCACAATATCAAACTTATTCATAAATCTTTTGAGATTGGTGCTATATGAAGTTTCCCGTCTTGGAGGCCATCTATCAAGTGTATTATTGATAGCAATATTAAAGTCCCCCCCAACAAAAAGTATGGAGTCTGGGTATCTGGATAACCATAAGCTTATTTTTTCTTCTAAGGAGTCCAGTAGTTTGTCGTTGTCACTTTTATTGTTGTAACCATATATATTAACAATGATAAAATTGTAAATATCATTTTTAACTGCCATACAGATGTAGTGGCCAAGAGTGTCACATTCAGAGTCTAATATGTAACCAGAAAAGTTGTTCTTAAGTGTGGTGACACCAGATGAACGTTCAGAACCATGAGATAACCAAATATCGTTGCCCCATTGTGATTTCCAAAAATTTGCATCAGTAGATGTGGAATGACTCTCTTGCAAAAAACAGAAATTTGTTTTAAATTGTTTAAGAAATAAAAATAGAGCTTTGCGCTTGCATGTTTGCCTTAGTCCCCTGGCGTTGAGAGAAACAAGTGAAAAAGACACGTTTAATGAACTGATCTAACAAGGAAAGAATAGATTTACAGAAGAGAAGGGGACCGAGCACTGCACGATTCATACAAAAATAATGTAATAATCCTGACTAACTAAATAAAAATAGAATAACATCCAACCCGTTTTGGTTTAGAAAATAAAATAAAAAAACTAAATAAAAATGTGCAGCCAAAATAAGAAGAGGGCTATAAGTTTTTTTTTTTCCTCTCTTCTTCTTCTTCTAACAAATTAAGGTTTAAAATAAGGTTATAGCCCTAATCAGAAAATGATGTATGGACAGTAAACATCAACCAAATTTGTGATTAAGAAATAGTGTTAATAGTCTCACCGAAGCAGTCAGCATTAATGTAGGATGAGCGTTTCTATGAAGGAGGGAGCACTTCTGTTCCATTGATGAAGCCACGGGCTCCAACGAAGTATGCCGTCTTCCCCTCCTTGCGTGCTTTGTCTATTAGTGGCCACAATTTGGCACGACGACTTCTGTCTTCCTGGGATAAATCTTCAGCGAATTTCAAGTGATTCTCTCGCAGGTAAGAGGATGTTTTGGCTGCTTTCCAGACAGCATCCCTGGAGACACGTGAGGTGAACTGTATGATGATGCCTCTCGGATTGGCGTTGCCTTGCTTCCTGGGTCCCAGTCGATGCACGGTGTCGATGACGTCAGGTAGCTTCTGTTTCTGTTCAGGTAAAACCGTTTGGCAAATTTCTATCACCTTTCTTCGTGTGTCTTCTTTCTCAGTTTCCATGGCACCGTGTAGTTTGAGGTTCCATCTTCTGGAGTATCTTTCCAGATTAGACAGTCTCAGCTGGTGGTTATCCAGTTGGTCTTCGTCTCTTTTTACTTTTCTTTCAAGGTCATTCACTTTTTTCTTTACATCTTTCATTTCAGCATGCATAAAGTCAATCGATTTTTTAAGACCTTCAATCTTCAGAGCATTTTCTTTCACCATACTTGAATTCTCTTTCACCATGATTTCCAGACTGTCCGATCTTCTGTTTATCAATGCTGAAAGATGGGATATGATCTCGTTTGAAGTGGGTAGATCGTTGCTGCCGTACATCACTTTTTTTGACGCTGGAGATTTGAGAGGTGTAGCAGGGAGGGATGGAAAGTCATCCATATCTTCAACATTTGGAGCAACCGTTGACTGGGATGCAGCGTAGTTGTGGCAGTTGTCCACAAGTATGTTGCCTGAGGTAGCGATAGCTTCGACAGCCTCTTCAGATGCTAGCTTGGATTTTGATATTTCTAATCCTCTCTTTGCGCCTTTTGAATTCGGCATTCTGCTTCTTATCTCTTAGAGGTCAATGTATTCTTGTTTATAAAGAGATTTGTTGGTGTTTTAAAGAATAAAGTCAGGGTTTTATCATATTTCAAGAACTTTTTGTGCAGAACTCGGTAAAGAGCGTCTACTCACTCCGCCATCTTGGTCGCCCCCCTCCGAAACTTTCAACTTTGCTCGAAACTTATAATGATCTGAATGTGATTGTTTCCATGTGATGAGTTGAAATAAAAACACTTTCTTTATACATTTCTTTTCTTGACCTCTCTTAGGTTTGTGTTGTTTTCCGTTTTTGGAATTATCTGGCATTTATAATAAATGTAAATATTCTTGAAAGAAAGCATCAGCTTCACATATTCTACACATGTCACACTGAAAAAAATAGTTATTTAAAACGTGCATTATAAATAAAAACGGGCATTTTAAATGCACATTTACACTTTTTGTTCTCCAACATGATGGAACATGGATTGGTTTAATATTTCAGTAAACAATAATTTTGATGCAGGACTTCTAAACATTTTTATTTTACTCTAAACATTTTTCAACATCTGGACGTTTTCATGAATCTGGCATCTTGTTTCTACTGTCCGAGTGAAGATTTTTGCCGCGAAGTTTAAAACTCCCGCTTTGGTTCAGCCAATAGCAGCACGCGGAGTTGGAGCGAAATTCTGGAGAGGAGGGGCTGAGGGAACACGTGACCCAGCTACTAACGGAAGAAGAGCTCGTGAGAAACCGACAGGCTTCATCATGAGGAGTACAGAGAAACGTGGAACATACGAGGTAAACGAAAACATTATCACTTATTTTAAAATATTTTTATGCAAAATATGAATTACTGGTTGGCGTAGCTTTACAACCTACAGTTGTAGTGATGGGATGATGATGATGAAGTGTTGCTCCTCTGATGACCTGCAGTAATTATTAAAAATTTAAACGAAAAGCTGTTTTTGTGTGTTGTAGAATGTTCTAGTAGCATTTTTCTCACGATGGAAAACGTATATAAAGAAAAAGACAAACATAAAACTGCGTTTATGAGTATTTTTTCATTCAAAATGTGGTGAATCAGCAGCAGACAGACATGCAAACCACAATCAGCGGACCACAGTCCCCCCCCCCCTGCTCTGCTCCATTCTGATGCATCCAGTTTTAGACAAAGAGATCCATTAAGTCAAAGTAAACTTTATTGTCAATCTGTATAATGATTTCACATAAATTGAAATTCAGATTCAGTCTCAACAGGGAATCTAACGTTCAGATTACAATTTAAAAAAAAGACGAAAAGAACAAATGAGTAGAGAAAATAGAGTGACTGTGGTATTTTTCTTCATTTTTTTACAGCACCAGTGTACTGGGGGACGGTGCAGTTAGTGCTGGTGAGGTAGAATGACGTGTGCGTGTCAGAGTTCAGCAGAGACGGGGGGTAACAAGAGGGGAGGGGGGGGGCAGGACCAGGAAAGAGTTCAGCTTCCTGACAGCCTGGAGGAGAAAACTGTCTGTGAGTCTGCTGGTCCTGGAGACTACGTAGGATGTTTGGCAGCAGACTGAGGACACTGCAGGATGGATGGGTGGGGGTCATCTGCTATGCAATGGGGTTGGGGGGTGAGGCGGGTGCTGTAGATGTCCTGGAGGGAGGGGAGGGGGGCACCGAGCATCCTCTCAGCTGCCCTCACGATGCGTTGGAGGGACTTCCGGCAGGACGCGTTAGACTGGAAAAAAATGTTGTTTTTAATCAGTTAAAATATATCAGCATTGATGCTGTGAAACACGGAAGGAAGTTCAATACCAAGTTAAGATGAATGAATGTAGAAACAGAGCGCTGCAGACTCTAGCTGTAGTTGCGGAATATGGCCAGAAGATGGCGCGCTTTCTCAAGCTTTGAATTCTTTCTTTGATTTTTGGAGAAGAAACGTAGTAACTTTAAACTCCTCACTATTGTTTCTTGTAGAGAAACATTCCTAAAGGTGAATATGTGCTGATTACTGCAGAATACTGAACGAACTCCTTTTAGTGTCTACAGAGGACATTTGGAGCTTTTTAGATGTAAAGTGGTGGTGTTCTGGGAAATGTAGTTTATATATTTAAAAAATATTTTATCTGTTAGGCAGTAGGTCAATACTTACTTGATTTAAATTTTATTATATTATTATTATATTTAAAAAAAAGGATGAAAAACTGTGTATTGTACCGTATTTAGATCAACAAATCTGATATCATTTTAAGTGTGTTTAGCTGATAATACTCTACACTTTTATTCAAACACAATTTCTCTCCCTATAACGTCTTTTTTGGAACAACTATATATTTTAGAAGAACAAATCTTTATTTTCCCCGCATTGGTTTGCCAATAAAATTCTACTGTACTGGTGGGTCAGCTTTGGTCAGCACTCAGTATCATTTCTAAAAGCCTTAATCAAAAAACTGTATGTTTATATGAAAGTTGTATAATATTGAATCTTTTTATGTAGATTACATGTAACATGGATGCTCTGCCGGTTGGCATATTAAACTTTATTTTGTAAAACTGTGTTTTGTATTGTACTTCCGTTTTGTACAATAAAGTTTTTTTTAAAGGAGACACTAGCTGATCATTCAAACACTCACTATTAAAAGTTTAATCATTTATATAAACTTTAGAGCATTTTCTAAATCTCTTCCGCCAATCGGTACTTTGGCAGAGTAGAAACCTTAAACGAACACACGCAGCTGACCGGAAACTGACGTCACTACGTATATTTTTATATATATATATTTATGTTTTAAGTATTTTAGTTAAAGGAAAAGGTTATTTAAAATGACTGTGTTAACATAGTACTTTTTTATTTTTATTTTTTTATAAGAACCTTATCGAACACAATCCAAAACGACACCACAACACTTACAAAACAATGACGTCACTGATATATCCCGCGAAAGTTCAACTCCACCATTCCCCGATCCGCGGGCGCCGTCGTCGGTCATTTTAGACACTAGTTTGATATTTTTGGAAGTATGGCTTTGCTTTTTGGGGGTTTACTGATAACGTCCGGCTTTTTTGTCGGTAAGTTTTCGCCTGTCGGTTCGAACCCGCTTCGTCAGGAACTTTGTTGACGTTCAGTTTAAAGTTTAACACGAAACAATTAATGAAAAATGTCTAATAATGACGCTTTCGTCGCGTTTCGAAGGCAGATGACGACGTGACTTTATTGTGTATGTTCTTTAGTTTTATTTGTGTTTTAGTCTTATTGTGTTGTTTAGTGCTCAGGGAACCCCCTCGCCGTTGACAGTTGCCCCCCTCCCCCCAACGTTTACTCGACAAAAAAGCATCAGAACTAACAAATTCTTCAGATTAAAGGCGGTTTACCTAAAGCTTCTATGTCCGAACAGCAATAATGTTTCATCTCCACCGCGACACATGAATGTATAAAGAGAAACGTCATCACTTTGTTTAACTATCAAAGTTTTCTTGAATCCAGAATCTGGTCTGGACTCCAGAACCTCCATGGGTCCAGTTGGACTAATCTGTAATGATCTGTCTCCACAGCAGGAAGTCATGGCTCTGGGGCTGCAACCATCCAAGCACTGGAGGGGGAAACGGCTCATCTGCTGTTCAACTTTAGCGGCATCAACCTGCAGAATCAAACCTTTGACATACGGAGAGTCGATGAAGATTTCACCGACTCCAACAAATATGTGTTCTCCATCCGAGGCGGGGAGGAGAACTTTGAGCCTCAGTCTGAGTCGTACAAGAACCGAGTTTCTCTGAACCAAACCAGTCTGATCTCAGGAATCGTGATCCTGGAGATCTATTCAGTGAACCGGTCAGACAGCGGCGTTTACCAGTTAACCGTCCCCAAACTGAAGACTCAGACTCTGACGCTGGACGGTGAGTCATCTCAGAACCGTCCTCCTTCAGGAAAAGTCACTGATCAGAAATGAATGTTTAGACCCACAGCTTCTGACTGAATGATTGTTTTCTGATTGAAAACAGTGAAAGAGTCTGAGATGAAGAACAAAGAAGGAAAAGATGTTAATACCACGACTGCAGAGGAACAGAAGAATAAAGGTGAGACGGATCATAACTAAACAGAAACGTTGTTCTGGTGTTTAAACATCTGAAGTTTGACTGAAATGAGTTTCTTCTTCAATTCAATTTTATTTGTACAGCCCAAAATCACAACAACAGTCGTCTCGACGGGCTTCCAGCTTGTAAACGCCATCATTGGTTTGCTGTAATCCCTGTGGCTTTGTTCTTCATCACCATCATCACCATCGTTCTGGTTAAAATCTGGCGTGAGTCACGACAGTAGTGGAGACTAAACCTGCACAGAAGAACATAAAATAAGTAGAAACTATTCATGAATGTTTCTGTTTTTACAGCCTGGAGCCCAAAGGATGAAGTGTAAAGTCCATCCTATGAGATGAAGATCAAAGAAAAGGATTCAACAGACGTAGAGAAGGAACTGCTGAGAGTTTGAACCCACACGGTTTTAGGAGACGACTGGAAAATTCAGAAGGTCTTCATTATTTCATTTCAGTCATTAATTAATTAGATGTTCTTAAGACGTTCCTCCAAAAGAAAAGCTTCAAGTGAAACAATTAAGATTCTCCAAACCTCCTGGAGCTTCAGGATCTATTTGGTTAAACTAGAATCCAGCAGAAACATTTCTGTGTTTCCATTTACTTAACATGTCAGCTGAGGAGGAGACGTCTGTCCCTCCAACCACTGCAGCCCCAACACTGAGGTTCAATTCCTTTCAATTTTATTTGTATAGCCCAAAATCACAACAACAGTCGTCTCGATGGTTCTGATTGGTTCCCTGATCTGAACGTCGGTTTGAATCTGCTGTCTGTCTCTGAGTCCAAACGGCTTCAAACCAGGACTCCTGCTGGCTGCAGGACCAGCTCTGATGCAGGCTGAAGTAGAGCGGTCGACCTCTGATCTTGCCCGTTCATGTGTCAAAGTGCCTTTGAGCAAAACACGGAAGCCCACATTGCTCCTGCTGGTTACAGCTTTGTGTCAGAGTTCATCAGCAGAGCTGCCATCAGACGTCTGTCATTTACGCTGTGAAGAAATTCTGATCAACTGCTGATTCTGTTGAAGCTGCTTCTGTATCAAACACTCAAACGTGGATTTGGTTCAAATTCATGAGTTCTATTCTATGAAGTCTGAGACCGTTGCCATGGAAACCAATTCTGTTACTGTAAGACTTCAGGACCTTTTTCAGTGTAAAATCACTTTCTGCCTTAAGACTCATGAATTTTGAACTCCATCATCAGAAAATGCTTCACTGTTAAAAACAATATTTTGATTGGAGTTTACAGTAATTCAGATCAAGATGAAGGAGTCCAAACATCCATATTTATTATTTAAAACAATATTCATTGTTGGTGAAGCAGAAGAAATGGAACAGTGTGATATTTAAAAATATGTTCTCTGTTTGCTTTTGTCTTTGTAATTTATTTCACTTCAACCTGTCAAAAATAAATAAATGAAAGAATGAAGAAAACAGAAAAATGTTCAGTTTTTTTCTTCTAATTATCAAAGTGCAGCAGTCGACTCTTTTCTTCAGCAGCAGATTGATTTGTCTGATAGTTTAGAGAAGAAACGTCGTCAAACTGACAAAAATGTCTGCAGGTTCTAGAAATGAAACCAAGGAAATCAGAAATACAACAAGAGACGTTTTGGCTCAAAACAAAAACTATTTTTGAATCAAATTCCATAAAAAGATGCTTTAAAATTTTTCTGTAATGAAACATGCAGGTGTTAAACATTAACATGCATGTTTTCACAAACACGTATGTTAACACGTCAAGAACAAACTGAGGTTCAGGAGGAAACTTCTCACAATTTAAGACATTTCTGTCATTTATTGGTGATTAAATATTTTCTCATCACCAATTTTTTTACATTTTTTTCCAGTAAGTTTTGTTTCACTTATTAAGTTTGGTAGTTTAACTTGACCATTGGAAGACAACACTATTTATTAAATGGATTAAAGCTATGTGAATTTCTCTGCAAGTTTTCTGGATTCCATCGGTTGAACATTCAATATCATATTTTGAAGTTGCTTAACTGAAGATTTTCTCCATTAAAATCAAGAATATTGTTTATAAAACTGATCTTGAGGTCCAACTAATTCTGATGAAACATTGTTTTCCGATTTGTGGTAATTACTCTGTTGTTCCACAGGGGGGCGCAGTGAGGGTACCATTAATTGTCTCCATACCTCCCAAGTTATATTATTTAATTAGTTGAGATTTTCTAATATGTTTTCCATATAAATGTATAAATAATTGAGTTCTGCTCATGTAGAGAGATTGGCACAGATATTTGAAGGAGAACTTTGAGCCTCAGTCTGAGTCGTACAAGAACCGAGTTTTCCTGAACCAAACCAGTCTGATCTCAGTTGATCCAGATTCATTTATCCAGCAGATTCACTCCTAATTCCTAAATCTGCAAGGAAATCAATAAACCCGAATAATTTCAACTTAATCTGGAAAAACAAAATTCATTCCATAAAAAAGGAACAATAATTCAGGATTACAGTGAAGGTGGACTTAAAGCCATAGATTTTGAAAGTTTGGATGCTATGATTTAAATAAATTGGCTTCAATCTTTTCTGCAAAATGGGAGAAATATTTGGTTTCATATTCCTTCAAACATTTTCTCTCATCTAGGGGGCATTTAGTCCCTCCTAAAATGTGATTTTAATTACATAAAACTTCCTATTAAACTTTCTACTCATCATCAGCAGCTGTTACTGTATGGAAAATCATATTCAAACATAACTTTAGTCCACACAACACTCTATATGGAACTGTTGGTATATTTTATGTATAAACAAATTAATATTTTACAAAAATTGGATTGATAACGGCATTTGGTCATTAATGCATATTATGAATGATAATGAAACCATTTTTTCATTGAAAACTTTTTCCAATAAGTTTAAATTGAATGATAGAAAACAATCCAACAATGTGATCAAAGCCTCAGACTTTGGTCCAAATGTCCTCCAGTCTGGTTCATGATGTTCAAGTTCAGCTTCATCTCTGTTGTTTGATGGTCGACCGCTTCATTCAAAAAAATCAAACTCATTTATAAGATCTTTGTTTGTTAGAGAACTGTTTCCAACATCTCACAAACATCATTCAATGTCACAGCATTACCAAAAGAGGAAATATCTCAGTTTATTAAATATCCAATTTTTCCAAAATAAAAAGAAATCCATTTTAAAATAATGAATGCAGTTTATCCATGCAAGGTACTGTTAAACATATGTTTAGTTTTTTCCAGAAAATAACTGTTCTTTCTGTGACATAAATATAGAAACATTTGATCACATGTCTTTTGAATGTATATATGTGAACAGTTTTTGGGAGGATTTTTTGTTGGTTCTCATTAAAGTTTCCTTTTTCTGTTTCTATTCAGTTAAAAAAAACAAATTGTATTATTTGGATTCGTTTCCGGTGATAAATTATTTTATTTGGCATTTAATACATTATTAATATCTGGGAAATGTTTCATTCATAAGAGCAGATTTTAAAAAAAAAACCATTATTTAATATATTTTACAAAAAGATCAGTTTATATTTTAAATCCTTGAAAGTAATAAAAAACAAAAACGCAATAAAACTGTCTGTTTTCACTGAAGATAAAATGTTACATGACAAACCCCAGTACAGTGAACTACAATTCAAAGGTTTTTTCGTATTTAATTACTTTCTCCTACTTTCTTTCTGTTGTAGTTATGTGAATGTGTGAGTCATCTCTAAAGTTCTAATAAGAAAAATAAAAACATGATGTGCATCATAGCGAACTAAATCGTAGAGAAACTGGCTTTAATCCCTGACAGATTACAGTTTAATCTCATATGAAACGAAGAAATACAAAATGAAGTTTATTTTTATTTAATTGGTTTATAAAATACAGTAAATCAGTTATTTTAAACATTTTTAATGGCCAACAAACACAACCGTCTTTAAAGTCCGGGGAAAACAAGGACCCGCCAAACGTAGTTCCGATTAAATTCCCGCCACCAGTTTATCTGTGAGTAGACGGAGATGACGCTACATCCGGTTGGTTAACCAATGAGCGTATCGGCCGGCTTCATGATGACCAATCAGAGAGCAGCAGAGGGACATCCGGCTGACGGAGGAGGAGTCGCGTAGGAAATTTTGGCGCAAGTTTGTTCTCAGTTTGTTCTCGGACGGAGTCTGGATCCGGATTTTAATCTAGTCCTGCAGGACGTTTCTCTGTTTTTCAGAGGATTTCTTTAGGCTCTCAGAAAGGTACGTCTATCCGCATCTGTTCGGTCTAAAGTTAAAAACCAAACTTGGTCCTGTCGCAGTTTATTTGAGAGAGAAATCCGAGGGTCTATTATTTAACGACAGAAGAGCACAGTTTTGGAGATTTCGTTTAAATGTTACACTTTCTCTCCTGAAACAATGAATCTAAATTTTTCTATTTATTATTCTGTGTGTTTTACTTAAAGTAGCAGATATTTTTATGATCTGAATTCACGGTTTGATTCCCAGACTACAATTTGGCGCCATTAAAGAGCCAACTTGTTTCCTTCATAGATCTTTGTCATCAAAGGGTTAACTTTTAGCGTCGATCAGTTCAAGATGTGATTGGATTAACATGTCACCTTACTCATGCCTTTAGGAGCAGATAAAACTCTATTATTAAGGTGAATGATGTCAGACGGACTCATTTATTCTCTGTTTAGACAAAGTTTACCCCCAAATGGGAGGTTTCCATAGATCAAGTTTCACGAGAGACAATTCTAATCCGCTTTCATTTGTTTTTCATCCTCCTCCTCTTTTTTCATCCCAGAGTAACCATGCCGAGCACTCGCTCTCAGGGTGGATCTCAGCCCACGCTGCAGTTCCCTCGCCGTAAATCCTGCAGGGTTTCCCAGAAGACCCCACTGGCCCCTCCGTCCAAACCCGAGTCCTTCACCCCGAGTCAACTTTCACCCCGAAGGCCCGCGGACCCTCCGCTGTCACCCCTCCGCCTCCCCGCTAGCCCCCCGAAGCAGCAGAGCAGCGTCCAACCTCTGTTATCACCCAGGCGACCCCCACTGCCGACTCCACCCTCCTCTCCGGCGCTCCAGACCCGGCTGCCGCTCAGTCCACGGAAGCGCACAGGTGAGACCGTGACCGTTTTTACCCCCGCAGACCTTTTCCTCAGAATAAACTTCAGTTTTCCTTCCACAGGTCAGGAAAACGGCTGCAACCTCGGCTCAGAGCTGCAGGCTTCTCCTCCGAAGCAGAGCAGACCGTCTCCAAGAAAACTGGGCAGCGACGAGAACTGCCCCGCCTCTGCTCGCAGACAGCTGATCCCCTCCTCGCCACGACAGCCACGGCGACAGGAAACGCCCACAGGAAGTCCGGTCCAACATCACAAGGAGAGGCGGCCGCCTGTAGCTCGGCTGTTTGCAGAAAGTAAGAAGAAAAACGTCCATCGGACGATCCACAGAACATAGATTTGAGTAAATAGTTGGCTTCTCCTCTTCGTCAGACTCCAGGTTTCAGAGCGTCAAGCAGGCCCTCCACACCGCCGTCCCGGAGCGCCTGCTGTCCCGGGAGGCCGAGCAGGCGTCCATCCGCCGCTTCCTGCAGGAGAAGGTGCTGCAGCGCCGACCCGGCAGCCTTTACATCTCAGGAGCTCCAGGAACCGGCAAGACGGCCTGCCTGAACTGTGTTCTGCAGGAGATGAAGGTGAGCGAGGCGATCCGCTTCACTCCGGGGTTCTAGTGAGGCCCGGGACGGCGTCTGAGTCTCAGCAGACGCCAAAGAACCGCAGTGAGGTTTGGGTTTCATCCTCTGCATTTGCAGGGCGAGTTATCCGGCGTCCAGGCCGTGACGGTGAACTGCATGAGTCTGAGGAGCTCGCACGCCATCTTCCCGCTGCTGGCCGACAAACTCCGAGCCCCCGGGGGGCAGAACGGCCTGCAGGGCTTCCTGACCGGCTCCGGACCTGCAGTGTGAGTGAACCTGAAGTGACTGAGCGGTGTTGGTGTTCGCCCCGCTGGCTGTGCCCACCCCTGACGGACCGGTGCTCTCCTCAGGCTCCTGGTTCTGGACGAGATGGACCAGCTGGACAGCAAAGCTCAGGACGTCCTCTACACCATCTTTGAATGGCCGTTCCTGCCCAAGTCCCGCCTCTGTCTCATCGGTAAAAGCTCCGATCGGTTCTGTTTTTATGGTCTCTGTGTTTGGGTTTTGGTTCTGATGGTTCCTCTGCCTGCAGGGATCGCCAACGCTCTAGACCTGACGGACCGGATCCTGCCGCGGCTGCAGGCCCGTCTCCACTGTCGCCCCCTGCTGCTGCACTTTGCTCCCTACAGCCGGGACGAGCTGACGGCCATCGTGAAGGACCGGCTGGCACAGGTACGCGCCGCTCGGGTTCGCCGGCTTCTCAGGCTGCGGTTCTTGGTGTGAGTCCGGTTTTTGCTGTGTCCGTCCTCCCAGGTGTCGGGCGAAGGGGTTCTGGACGCCTCTGCGGTCCAGTTCTGTGCCAGAAAAGTGTCTGCTGTGTCTGGAGACGCCAGGAAAGCTCTGGACATCTGCAGGTGTGTGAGGTGATTCGTGTTCTGTGATGAGGAACCGTCAGCGGTTCTGATCCGGAGTTTCCGCTGCTTTCAGGAGAGCGGTGGAGATGGTAGAATCCGACCAGAGGAAGAAGAAACTGCAGCCCGAAAACGAGAGTCCAGGTGAGGCAGACCCCCCCCCAAAGCTTCAGCTGAAGGAAGATGTTTGGTCCAAACTGAGACCGAGTCTCTTTCTGTCCCGTCCAGCGTCTCGGGTCGGCCTCCCGCAGGTGGCCCGGGTTCTGTCGGAGGTTTACGGCGAGCGCATGGCGTCCCAGAGCGCCGACGGCGAGAGCTTCCCTCTGCAGCAGAAGCTGCTGGTCTGCTGCCTCCTGCTGCTCGTCCGGAGCGGGAAGAGCAGAGAGACCAGCCTGGGGAAGGTGAGAGGTCGTCCTGAACGGCAGAACCGCAGTGTCCGCGCAGACGTGTAACCGGGCCGGTCCGTTTCAGCTTCACGAGGTGTACAGCCGGCTGTGCGCCCAGCGGCAGGTGTCCGGCGCCGGGCAGGGCGAGTGTCTGTCGCTCTGCAGTCTGCTGGAGAGCCGGGGAATCTTCGGCCTGAAGAAAGCCAAAGAGGCTCGTCTCACCAAGGTAGGGGGCCGTGGGGGCGGGTCAAAGGTCAGCGAAGTGCATTCAAACGCCGCTCGCTGCTGGAACTTTTGTCCGTTTTTCTTCTGTGGTCTGACGGCGTTTCTGCTCCTCAGGTGTTCCTGAAGATCGAGGAAAAGGAGGTGGAGAACGCCCTGAAGGACCGCGCTCTGCTGGGCGCCATCCTGGCTGCAGGCCTGCCCTCCTGATGGATGACCTCTGACCTTTTAGGTCAAAGGGGTTTTTCTCATTTTTCTGAGAGTTTTTATCAAGTTTTTTTTTCTTTTTAATCATTTTACTCTGTTCTGAGTTTTTTCACATTAAATTAGTTCTAATGAGCCTCAGAAAGTTTTTATTTTGCTGTAAATAAACAGATTTGAACTTTTATTGTGTTTATTTGGAGAGGAAATGAAAGATTTTACAGAAATTAGGTTTGTTAAAGTCAGTGCTTTGAAAAACTGTGACATGAAATAAAGAAAAGTGAACTTAAATGGGATTTTCTCCAAATAATTTATTCACAGCATCACTTAAGAACAAACAAACACGCCAAGTCTGCAAACGTGTAAACAGGAGACAGAACAGGATTCAAACCCACAAATGTTTAGATTTGTTGATTGTCTCGACATTCAGACGTTGATGGATACATGAAGGTTGTTCTCCTGTCAATCATCAGCAAACCCCACCCCCATTAGAAAGAGGGGAGGAGTTTTCTGTTTACGTTACATTTTCTGTTTTTTCCAATATCTCATTAAAATCTCATTTGTTTACCGACATCTGTACATTTTTTAAAGTTTAGCCTTTAAAACTATTTATCTGGACTCAAGTATTATAAAATATTTCATTTTTACCTTTAAGTTTTGTCTTAATATACAGATTTCATTCTCAGGTTAATTTAATGATGTTAAACAGAAAATCTGTCTTCAAATTTAGAGAAACTTTTGATAAAGTTCATTCAAAATAGTCTTCATTTTTTTGTTTTGCTTTTCATATTTAGATAAACAGAAAAAGTTTCATAAATTAAATTTAACATATAAAGAGAAAAATGCAGAAAAAAGTACAAGTTGAGATTCAGGAGGTTTTGTTTTGCTGTAAGTCAACATTCACTGGAAGTTAAAGTGTATTAATAATAACTTTACAGTTAGCCCTCAGTGAGTCACAAACACAAAGCAACACGGGGATCGAACGCTTCACTACGACACCAAACCACTGCACCTCCAGCCCACAATGACTGGAAATAAGTGAAAAAGTGATCAAAGAAAGAAAACGGATCAACAGATTCCAGAAAGTTTCCTCATTCTTTCCTTTTTTATTTATAACTAACAGAATCGGCTGCGTTCAGCTCCAGACTGATCAAATCAAGTTTGAAAAAAAAAAAAAAAACTAGAAATAAAAGTCCTACATATTTATCAGATTTTAGCCTTAAAATATTTTTACCATAAAAGAAAGAAACTCGTGAAGTCTCAACAGCTGCTCTGATGCATCAGAAAAACGCTAAATAAATCACTGAAAAGAGCACACCACTTAAAAAAATGATGGAGTTCAAGTCGTATAAGTGATCAAATCTAAATATATTTCAATTTTTTTTCAGGAAACCACCAAAAAAAGGTTCAACAGCAGCAAAGTTACCTTCAACAAAAACAAGAAACCCAAACATCAATCAAACTCTAAAATGAATAACAGTCTCTGCAATAAAGTGATGATAAATATATTTTCCTCTTTTTGCTGTGAACAGATACTTTAGCTGGTAAACATGGTCGTCCTTTAAGGGAATCGAACCGTCTCCACTTTGGTCCGTTGAGCCGCACAAACACTCAGCTGCCTTTAGAAGCATTAAGGCTGACACAAAAATAAAGATAAATAAAGCTCTACTGTGACGTTTCCATCATGCTGAGGATTAAAGTACATTCAGGAAGTGACGTGGAGCGTCCAGAAAAGAAGATTTCTATTTCTGTTTCTGAAACAACATTCAGCCGAGCGCAGGAGAAACTAAGAATCTGAAGAGATCCGGTAGAGCGAGGCGCTCCCACCGAGAAAATACCGGATTCACCGTCAAAATCTGAGCATCAGGAACGAAACCGCTGACCAGTCTTTAGACTGAAGATGTGGCGTTTTTTGAAAGTTCGCTGGAGTCAAACGTGTAGAAAAAAATCAAATGTGCCTTTTTTCTAAACATAAACAGTTTTTGTTTTGACTAAAATTCGTGAAATAAAAGTTGTTTTTTTTACATCTGAGGAGCTTATTTATGAAGAGAGGTTGTTTCAACCTCTGCCCACTAGAGGGCACTCAATACGTGTTTCTTTTTCTTGACATTTTTTTCTGCTTCAGCAAAAACATAATTAACCCTTGTGCTATCCTATGACCCCCCCCTCCATTGACGTGTTCTCCCTACCATGACAAAGGTGGATAAAGGTGGAAAGATTTCATGTAATCCATGGACACCAGTGAAGATCACAAATCATTGAAGAAAAAAGGTTCAGAGCTCTGTCTAGTGGGTCTAGATGACCCCACTCCCAATGTTAAAGTGTCTAGGATGGCACAAGGGTTAATGCTATAGTGAAAACAATCATTGGATTAAAACTGTAGGTTTTGGATCAATATCACAAACATTATAACGCGATTTATTGATCAAAAACCCGATAAACATCCTGTATGTCTACAAATGAATCATCTGTCCTAATATTTCTTCAGGGTTTAAAAATGTTTCTATTTTGGTTTTATCTTCATTTTACAAACTTTTACTCTGAAAAATTCTCTGAACCAAGAGGCTAAAAACTTTTATATGAGGTTTAAAAACTCTATTTTTTTATTTTATTTAAACTTTCCGGTTAGGCAGTATTCCTGACATTTCTGCAAAAGCATTTTTGTTAAATTTGGAAGTTTTTGGGTTAGTAATGGAGTGATAAAACGTGAAATGCCTTGTTTGGATTTTAAACCCCGCCCACTTCCTGAGCGCTCGCCCTTCAAAGCATCTTCAGATTTCTGCTTCCGGATCAGGTGTTTTCGGGGGTCCGGGCGGGTCCGTCTCTACCTGACCCGGGCAGAGAAGCAGCGCATGTACTCTGTCGTCCAGCGGTCCTCCGCCGCCGCCACCAACTGCGTCCGCCGCCTCTTCTCCAGGTCCGCCGATCGGGCCCGCCGCCGGCCCAGGTCGGGGGCGCGCTTGTCCGCCTCCCGGCGGGTCTGAGTGCAGGCATCGAACGTGTGGCTCTGACGGGAGAAACCAGAGATGGTGAAACTCACACCAGCGTTCAATATTGATGGAGGTCAGAGCGGCGGCTCCGGTGACGCCAGGAAGCTCAAACTATAACTATACCGGCCCGGAAACTACAACTTTCTGCATGAGAACGTAGAAAAACCACAAGCAGAGACTTCAGCTCATTTCCCACCAAAATGTGGCGCAGAGACGTCCTAAAAACGGTCAAACAACACAAGGCGTTTGTCTTTCTCACCTCCGTCATCCTCTCGGTCCAGTCCAGACGGCTGGACGCTCTCCGGCTCTCCTTGGTGCTGAACGGCGGTTGGCTCTTGGCTCGGGGTTTCTTGACGCCGACAGGCTTGTCGTCATGGGAACCGGCCTGCTGTGCTGGCTCACAGCGAGAGACTCTTCGCCGGTGCCGTCTCCGCGGCGCCGGGTTCCGTGGCTCTCCGTCGGAAGACGGCGAGTCGGCGGGCCCGTTGTCTGTCGCCGACCCGTCCGAGGGTCCACTGGTGGCTGGCGCCGCTGTTCCCAAAGCCTCGCCGGCTCCGTTCACGCCGTTCACCATGAGGGATGCTTCCAAACAAGACAGAGGGAGGATGGATTTCACAGACTCCTCAGAACAGACAAGACGGTTCTGACGGCGCCACAGCACCGGCTTATTACCGGCACCGCTGTGGCCCACATTCAGACTTAAAAACATCTGCTGGTTGATAAACAGACATGAGGAGCAGAGGAACAGATTCTAGGTCCTGAGCAGAACTTTGATGCTCCTTTCTCTGATAAAACAGGTTCTGTTTTAACCGTGTGTCAGAACCGCCGGTTCTCCTGCTGCTCACCTTCCTCACCTCCAGTCTGTAGGTCCTCCACAGGCGGAGCTCCTCCCGTTCCCTCCTCTTCCTCTTCAGGAAGCACCTTCGGCTTTAGGTCCAGGAGCCTCTGCTTGACCTCTGAGGAGGAAGCTGGAGGAGGAGGAGGAAGAGGAAGAGGAGCCACTTTGTTCCGGGTCAGTTTTGGAGTGGACCAGCCGCTGGAGTCGGAGCCGCTGTCCCAGCCCTCCCAGAACCAGGGCTTGTGGGAATGCTCCATCACCCTGCGGGTCAGACGGTACCTCAGAGAGTCCTCGTAACACTTGGAGAAGGTCTCCCATTTGGGGTCTTTGAACTTCTTCATGTACTCCGTCCTGACCTTCTTGGCCAACATGGTTCCTGGTTTTCCTCAAGTTTGCTCCCCGTCGCTCTGGAAGAAAAGAGTAAAAACGGAAAATCAACCACAAACATTTATTTGACTAAATGAAGGAGAACATGGACGAAACGTACGCGGTTATTTATGGATTCACCACAACGTGTTGCACCGATTTCTTTTTGTGTTTCCAGCAGGAAGTCTGTAAGGAGATCAGCAAACATGTAAACCTGCAACCAGAAGAAGCCACAGGAGTGTCTGCATCTGGAAAAAAAGGTTTGAACTGGTGATGAAGGAAACGAGTCGGCCGCCTCAGCCGTGTTCGTGGATCTGGGTAACAGGAAAGCGTCTCGTTTCCCTCAAGTTTCTTTAGGAAACATTTACTGTTCCAGGGTTCAGTCTCTAACTTTCTATGATTTTATGTCCTTTTTTCACAGGAGTTACTGTTGTTGACTGGATCTACACCTTCAATCCTGTTCACAGTGCGCTTTCAGGAGAGGATCAAATCGCCTGGAACCGTCCTGCTGTTGCAGAAGGAGCTTATTTGAGACAAAGTTCAGAGAAATCCACCTTCAATTCCTCTCCACAACTTTACCACAGATTCTGCCTTTTACATGCGTCACCTGAAGAACCAGAGAACTATTTTCTTCTGAGCTTTTAAGCATTAACCATTTTTAAAAAATCCTTTAGGAAGGATTTAGGAAGCTCTAATTAACAGGGACCAAAAAATAAATAAATAAATAAAAAGCTGCAGAAAAGGAAACAAATGAAAAAACAAATTCTTTATAAATTAATAAATTAACACTCCGTGAAAATGTAATTATTAAATAAATATGAAAAAAAGAAACAACATAAGTAACTAAAACAAAGAACAGATGCCAATAATTATGTAAAAACAAATTATTAAATAAATATGTAAAGAAATTTAAAAATACAACAGTGGCCTAAATCGCTAAATAAAATAGAAATTTCATTTAAATAGAAAAAAAAACTCTGTCCACATTTGTTTTCCAACACGATGGTTGTGTCAGAATTCCTCCCTAACTCCTCTAAAGTGCGTTTGTCATTTTCTAGTTCTGTCTGAATCTACAATTCCAAAAATCAGATCCTAGAAAATTCCCAGAAGTTTCTGCGAAAAAATCAATGGTCACTAGATCAGCGAATATAGACCACAATGCATTGCATCAGAACCTTTTTACCCCCAAAAATGTATTTAAATGTACTTCTTTAATAAACCATCAACGTTTTTATCTTCAGAAGACAGTGGACTCATAAATAATTTATCGCAAAACGCTCGTATGAATTAGATTTTGACTTCATGAAATCGATGATGTCATATCCGCTGTTTAAAAAAAAGGATTGAGCATGGAGTCCAAATTGTTTTTAAAATCCAGGAAACTATATAGTGCTGCAGTATACCGTTTTTTAGTAGTTGGGGTGGGAATTCAGACACAGTGAATGAGTTGATGTTAATTAACTCCTCCTCCTTCCGGTCCTTTTGGATTCACACTGAATCACACCAGGGTTCACTTGCATGTGAGCCTCACAGGTAGGTAGAACTTTGATTCCACAACAAGGAAATGGATTCTAAGGGCACAGTTATCTGAGTGAAAGGGTTATGTAATAAAAAAAAAAATCGTTTTTTAAATAAGGAAGTTCTTCTGAACAAACAGGTGTTTTCGGGTGAAATCATTTACCTGAAAGATTCATGTTTAAAACCCTTTCTAGAATATTTAAATTACAGCTAACATTGAATTGCATTTGTTAAATGAACTTCCGGGTTTACCTGTAAGCCACGCCCACCGCCTCATCCATAACAGATTAAACCATGAGGGGCTTTAGCTTCCATTACTCACAGCCTTCTTCACGGTCTCCGTCAGGACTCTGTCCGCCCACATTTCTGAGCGTTTTTCCTCTCGTTCTTTCTCCGTAACCTCCGTCCCTAAACATCTAAATTATTCATCTCAGCTGGGAAACATTAAACTATAGGATCCGGTTTACGTTCATCCGTTTTTATCTGTAATTTACTGCTTTATTCTGGTTAAATCGCACGTTTTCTTATACACCTTGATTTTAATGTATTTTTAAAGTCGCTCTTTAATTCGATGTGATATATGCTTTGCAGTTATTAAATCTAAATAATTTACACGTTTTACGTTTTAAACGTTTAAAAATGTATGGCTTAGTTTTAAATCAGACAATTTTGAGCAAAATTTTAACAAAATCAAACATCCGTTCCCTTTTCTTACCGTCCGATCTCCGTTTGTAAACTCGCGCCGCTCTGCAGGCTCCTGCGGCGATAATGCGAACATTTACGGTTCATCCACTGGAGACGGATTCCACGCGAGTCCGTGCTGCTAAATCCGCCGCGCTGCTCGGCGGTCGGAAGGCGAGCGTCGCCCCGCTGAGCGACGGCGAAACACCGAGAGCAAAAACAGGAAGTTAGCTTCCATAACCCACGACTGTTGGCTGTGATTTTCAAAATAAAAGCAAGTTTACGAGTAATAAAGACAAAACTTATTGTAAAACCACTTTACTTAACATTATTTTGTTCTTCTATCAACCAACAGACAGAGATAAAATAGTAACATAAATATAAATGTTTAAGATGAATTCACTCCCCATTTTGTGATCAGAAAAAAAATGAAGTTTGTTGTTTAAATTAGGAATCACTGAATCATTTCGTTTAGTACAGTGTAATACAGTCCGTTGGCTTGATACCCAAAATTATCAACTTATTTAAAATTAAAATAATCAAAACATCCGTTTCATCCAATCAAATATATTTTGCAATCAATGAGCAGCTACTCTGTTCATAGCTGCACCACTTGGCTATGAACTATAAATCTGGTTTTTATTATATTAAAACTGAGAACTAGTGTATCTTGGTCATTTGGGGGAATTACTTTGAAAAATTGACCCACGTCCGGTATTTTGCAGTAGTGTTTTCTGGTGCTTTGATTAAAAAAAGATAAAAAAAAACTGGCCTAAGATTGAAGGCTGAAAATAAACGTTCAGAGGAAAACAGACTGCGCAGACTCACTCCTCTTCACCTGAGCACAACAGGTGACAATTCTAAATATGCTCAGTACCTGACAGACCAGATTTTAACTCCTTAGTCTCTTAAAAGGCCACAACAAAAAGTGTCATCAGTCAGTCTGAATAAAATATTATTCATTTTGTATATTTATTCTCGCTGGTGAAAATAACACCAGGTTGGACTGATGAAAACATCTGTAAATAAAAATGAATAAAGAAATAGAGTGCTTCAGTACATGTAATCTGAGGTCATTCTGGGTTTTATGGCTTCAGTTGCAGGACTTTTTACAGAACCACACAGCAGGCGCGCATCAGTTCATACTTTGGTTTATTTTGATGATTCATTTGGTCTTTTATTCTGACGGTCGTTGCCGGACCGCGTCGTACCTCGAAGCTCACGCACAGAAAAGGATTTACATTCAAAACATGACAAATATACGGAATAAATAAGTTATTTACAAGTTGAAAATACGCTCCCTGCTGCTGGAAAACAAATGTCACGCTGGGAGATGCAGCCGGGTCAGAGTCCTGCAGTCCTGACGGTTAGAAGCACTTGCGGTGAACGATGCTCGGGCCGGCCTCGTCGTACTCCTGCTTGCTGATCCACATCTGCTGGAAGGTGGAGAGGGAGGCCAGGATGGAGCCACCGATCCAGACGGAGTATTTACGCTCAGGAGGGGCAATGATCTGCACGGGGGGAGGAAAAGCACACGTTTGGGTTCCAGAAAACGCCTTGGATAGCAGAACTTCCTGTCTTGGTTGGGCAGGCGTACCTTGATCTTCATGGTGCTGGGAGCCAGAGCCGTGATCTCCTTCTGCATGCGGTCAGCGATACCCGGGTACATGGTGGTGCCGCCGGAGAGCACGTTGTTGGCGTACAGGTCCTTACGGATGTCGATGTCACACTTCATGATGCTGTTGTAGGCGGTCTCATGGATGCCGGCGGACTCCATGCCTGCTCAGGTGCGCAGCAGAGAGAGAGAGTTAGTTCAATGATGAGATGGTAGAATCAGAAAGATCCAGAGAAGGAGGTTCTGACCGATGAAGGAAGGCTGGAACAGAGTTTCTGGACAGCGGAAGCGCTCGTTGCCGATGGTGATGACCTGACCGTCTGGAAGCTCGTAGCTCTTCTCCAGGGAGGAGGAGGAGGCTGCCGTGGCCATCTCGTTCTCAAAGTCCAGAGCTACGTAGCAAAGTTTCTCTTTGATGTCGCGCACGATCTCACGCTCCGCTGGGAAGAAGCAGTCAGACGTTAGGGTCGTCTCAGCAACGTTCAGAAGCTCGCTTTGGGTTCGAGCGATCACCTGTGGTGACGAACGAGTAACCGCGCTCAGTCAGGATCTTCATCAGGTAGTCGGTCAGATCCCGGCCTGCCAGGTCCAGGCGCATGATGGCGTGCGGCAGAGCGTAGCCCTCATAGATGGGGACATTGTGGGTCACGCCGTCACCAGAGTCCAGAACGATACCTGAGGGTCCAACACAGAGGTAAGGCCTTAGTCACATGCACCTATACCAGGGGTTAACCCGTACGGGTGCTGCGGGGTTTTGGGTTTTCTGAGGTCATAGAGAGAGGCGGCCACATCTTAAGGGGTCCATATCCACCCGACAGCGGAGACTAAGGCCTAAGCTACACATCAGTGATGCCGGGAATCCAAATAAAGACACTGTTCATGTGACTCACCCCGACTCTGAAACAACTAGGAATAGTTTAAAGCCACATTACAGATTTTTTGAAGAAAAGTTCTCCCAACATGCATCTCATCCTTGACTTTTTCACCCAAGTCTATAACATGTATCCCTTAACCCCTTATGACCAGAGCTGTGGCTCCAGTGTCGACATTCTTTTGACGATCTCTCAGGTGTTCAAGCGGATCCTGGACTCACCTGTGGTTCGGCCGGAGGCGTAGAGCGACAGAACGGCCTGGATGGCCACGTACATGGCAGGAACGTTGAAGGTCTCAAACATGATCTGGGTCATTTTCTCCCTGTTGGCTTTGGGGTTGAGGGGGGCCTCCGTCAGCAGGGTGGGGTGCTCCTCGGGGGCCACGCGCAGCTCGTTGTAGAAGGTGTGATGCCAGATCTTCTCCATGTCGTCCCAGTTGGTGATGATGCCGTGCTCGATGGGGTACTTCAGGGTCAGGATGCCCCTCTTGCTCTGAGCCTCGTCCCCCACGTAGGAGTCTTTCTGACCCATGCCGACCATCACGCCCTGAAGGGGGGGAGAGCAGGTGAGCTCAGCCTGTGGGTGGACATGGATTTGATCCTTCTGGTTCAGCCTTTGTGCTGGGTTCTACCTGGTGGCGGGGACGGCCCACGATGGAGGGGAAGACGGCCCTGGGGGCATCGTCGCCGGCGAAGCCAGCCTTCACCAGCCCTGAGCCGTTATCGCACACGAGGGCCGTGGTCTCATCGTCGTCGCACATGTCTGCAGACTCTGGAGGAGGAAAGGTGGTGATGCTTCAGCAGGAAGAGCTAAACCTGACCCACCCAACACCGGACATCTGCTTCGACAAATCTAGTTTTAAACAGAATTTCTTGTCTGGATAACATACAAACCTTGTGGCATATTTAAGATATAAATCATTGGTTATTACTATGCTATCAGTTACAACAAAAACCTTTAAAGTTACCCTGAATTAATGCCCTTTTGTTTTAAATCAGGCAACCTGTGTGGCTGATGATACAAAGCAGAGCAACACAAAGTAAACTTTGCTCTACTTAAACCGTCTCAGCCATAATAAACATTCATCTGAGCCCAGCAATATTCTCTGTGTGTTTATAATGAATCCAGAGGGACTTTAATCAATGGAAACGGCAGTAATCAGCCGCTAGTGGAGCGCAGTTTGTTTTCAGTAATGATGCGTTCAAAGACTCAATTTTAACTCCGTCATTACATTCGAAAGGCTCCAGACTTCAGGAAAGAAAACGTAAAATTAAAGGGTTGTTTATTTATCCAAATAAATATTAAGGCTTTACAATTATAATTAGACCAAGACTCACTAAAAATTAATTTGCGCTCCGTTCGAGTCGACTCGAGCACGAAAAGGATTTGGCTAGCTTTAAATAAAAGTAATGTATCTAGAGTAATGTATCTCCCAAGCAAACCAACAAGATATAAAGTCTACAAAAAGAATTTTCCAGATTTTAAAACGCATAAAGATGTGTTTCTCAACTTGAATATAATAATTTTCCTCTGTCTTTGACTGAATTGAATGTACTTCGTGAAAATTCCGACAGCACCCGAAGGCACCAATTTTGACTCTCCGCCCAACTGATTAAATTGAACTAAAACAGCCTTCGGTTCTGCCAGCATCCATTAGTTAACCACTTGGCCCGGATTATTCTCCATCTGTCCCGTCACTCATCCTCACAGGAACCATTAACCCCAATTATTGATGCTCCCTCATTTCCTCCAGTCTCCTATCGGTCCATCCAAGCCGCTTACCTCCGTTTGCCTCCGGCTGTCGGTGAGGAAATCAAGCGCTGCTGGTGTAGCCAGGTGACGGCGGTGACATCCCGACAACGCCGGGGTCCTTATATACGCCTTCCCCTCCATCCCAGCCCGGATTCCTTCCCTTTTCCTTCGCTGCAGACAGCTGTCAGGAATGTCCGAAGATCCGGCAGGAATTCAGCCGCCCTTCCTCCATATTTGGTCGCGCGCGGGGGTCACCGCGTGTTTGGAGAGGGAGCCCGCGCGCCGACAGGGACTTATATGGGAAGGATGACACAACCACGCAGGCGCGAGCGCACGAGCCCGTTTATGGAGAGGGACCGGGCTAACCGTTATCGTCGTGTGCGGTGTCCCACACCCCTCGTCCTATAGTTTAACAAAGATGTCGGTTAGTTTTACGGTTTTTCGAAACGTTTAGTTTTAAACTCTCTCTCTCACCCTTTTAATAAACATGATAGAAAGTGATAAAGTGCTCACAAAAATGAATATAAGAAAAAAAACATATATATTCCGACCCCAATCTTATATTTTTACACATTAAACATATAATTATTTATAGGAATAAGACTAATTATAAGAGAAATGGAAAACAAATCAGAATAACATCATGACGTTTGTTCATTTTTCCCATTAAGAATCTCATTTTCTTATTTATACGTCTCCACATTTTTTAATATGATGATTATTTTTTTATTGTGTAACATTTTTACTAATTTTTGATATTTTCAATCCATGTTATTTCACAACACAGACACAAACGCACAGACGTTTTGGGTTGTCCATAGAAATGTTGTCATTTTTCTTTCTCAGTAAATATTCTCTGTCCTAAAACAGTTTTTGCTTTGTGGAATTACTTTTCTTTTTAGCTTCATGAATTATTTGCATTGTATTATATTGTATTAGAGTTTTAACTTTTAGTAATTTTGATATATAGAATTGTTAAGACTTGTGTAATATTAAAACTACGGCATGAAAAACAAAACAAAAAAGCTAAAAATGTAGCTGTACTCAAGATATTAATATATTCATATTAAAAGTGTACTGGATAAAATCTGATGACAAATGTTCACAAAAAGGCTTTAATCTAAATAAAAAAACTTCACACTACTACAGAGTAGCAGAGGGAAGTAAGTTAAAGTCACAAAAAATCTGATAATCTGATTAAAATCTGAATATCTGCAGAGCAGCTGATAGAAATCCTCACTCATGTTTCTAAAACAAGCAGCTCAGGACCTCCAGACAGCTGCAGACGACAAAAAGGCCTGCAGTGTTTATCCAACTGTTCTCTGAAGCTCACAGAGGCGTCAGGAATGCTCTAAAACAGAACCCGACCGGGACCAGAACCAAGTCATGGATCTAGAACGCCTCATTAAAGCCAAACCTACAGGAAAACAATCATTTCATCTGAGAAAGATGCTTTTCTTAGTTTCCAGAACAAATGATTTAATGTGAACAATAATGAAGAAAGACAAAGTAATGGATCAGATTAAAAACTATTACTTTTATAAAACCCAAATTTAAAAAGGTTTTCATGGTAAAACCCTGCATTATACTGATCATTCATGATATGACTCCAAAAAAAGATGTCAGAGTTTCTCATTAAATATAAACAATAGAGGAAAACAAGGACAGGAACACCACTTCAAGTTTTTATTATAAACTCTGTCATTTTTGTCAGCTTGCATGAAGCACAGAGCTGTTTTTTTCTGTATCTTAAGGCTTCTGAGGCAGATTACATTTGTCAGGATTGATGATTAATCCGACCTGCTTTCCGTAGTTTCAATCATCTGCAGCTTTTCCAGCAGAGGATCTCAGCTAGAGCACCAGAGTCGACTTATTTATAGACCAGATCTGCTCCACGTCAGCCGACGGCAGAAAGCCCTGAATGATGCAGCGAAGCGTCTGCAGATCTTCAGAGTCCAAAGATAAAAAAACGCTTTAAGGTTTCACTTTTGACTTCCTGGGAATTGAATAGAGGAGTTTTAGGAAGTGGAAGTGCGACTTATTGAGAACCAAACAAACGTCACTGTAGGTGCAGGAATACAAACGCGTTTATTTAGAAAAGAGCATTTCAAAACAGGGGAGAGAAAAGTCAAAGCTGTGCTGCCGTCACATCTGAGCCTGCAGGTAATGTTCATAATTGGCTCGAAGGACAAACTCAAAGTACGGTTTGGTCTTCAAACTGCTCAGCTCCTCCAGATCCAGCAGCTCCTTGACGTCAGGCAGGTACGTCTGCAGAGAAACACCTGGGAAAAACAACGAAAAGTTAATGACAGAACATCATAAACCTCCACAGAGACGCACTGGGACTTTGTCTGAAGCTGTGACGGACGGTGTGATGATGTTCCTGGAGCTTGAGGTTCACCTTTAATCTCTCTTTTGTTACAGTGTATATCATCCTTCTGTTTGGTTTGTCATCACTTTTCTTCTATTGGCCTTGAACAGCGAGTTGGCTGCAGTCCCTTGGATCTTATAATAGCTTCAACTGTAGTCACAGGAACATCAGGCAGCTTGAAAATGATGTAGACTTTTGCTTTCACATGCTGGTCTGTGATTTTCTTGCTAATATCCTGAGAACGCCTTTGCCCCGTTGAGTGTGGTGCACCCCAGGACACCCTAATGTAGCCCTTTATATAAGCCCACTGACTGATGAAGAGACTGCAGACGCCTATGAGGCTAATGAGTGGACTCAACATTTCCCTTCACATCATTTCAGTCTCCTCTAGGGGTATCATCCTTTTTGTCCAGGCCTGTTTGATGATTTAGTTATATATATATATAATTCTGTTGGTTGAAAAGGACCTTCATTGGTTGAATTTCATAGAATTTCTATTTATTATCACTCTGATTAGGATTTTTTCCCTTATTAGTTCAGAGCCAAGAAGCTTTAGGATCCTTTCCCTCTTCTCGAGCTGACATCGATTCTCCTGTTTTTGAGTTGACCCGATTATTTTTTCTCACCTTCCTGCATGAGTTTGAGGAGGATCTTGACGAAGATGCTGTCTTTAGCAGCTTCCAGAGGATCATCGCTTCCGTCTGCAGTCGACCAGCTGGAAATCAGACAAGTGTAACCAAACGGTAACAGCCAGTGTTTACGGCGACGATCCTGTAGGTTACTTCTAAAAAAACATGAACTCACTCGTCCCTCTTGAGAGCTTTGCCAAAGATTTCACATTTTAACGCCTCGATGTCCACGGCGTCCTCCTGCAACACAGCAAATCCTCATGAGTCCACGTTAGAACGGCAAAAAAAGAGTTTAAATCAAAGCCGACGTGACCTCTTCCATGTACTGCAGCAGGTCCAGAGCCTTCTTGAAGTCGTACTCGTTGGCTCGTCTGTTGTCATCGCAGATGTACAGCTGCAGAGGAGACCAAGGAAGCGTTCGACAGGTGAGAAGAAGCCCCGCCTTTCAATGCAAGCGGCGTACGTTTGTGTGTTCACCTGGATGAGGCTGTGAGCGTTGAGCAGAGGCATGGTGTCCGGGTTCTGCTGCTTCTCCTCCAGCAGCTGCCGGGGCAGAGTCTCCTGGTGGAGCAGGAAGCGCTCCTGCTCCACGATCTCTGATCAGACAGAAGAACCACAGCAATTTATTTATTTTCTAAAGTAACTTTCATGAAAATGCTTTACTAAGTTAAATAATTTGTTCAAACTTCTTTAAGTGGATTAAATTTTAAATCTGTGTTTTTATTTGAAGCCAAAATAATGAAAAACAAACATTCAATGTTCTGCATAAACACCATCCATCCATCCATCCCTCCCTCCCTCCCTCCAGTTTTTTGTCGTTTGTTTGTGTTTACCGTCCACTTGTTTGTTGATCTGGTCGTCAGGCAGATCTGAGGCCAGCGCCGTCAGCTTACTGAGCGCCAGCAGCGTCTTCTTCTTCACAAAGTAGCGCGTCTCCGCGGTGGCCTGGCTGTGCAGCGTCCTGAAGGCCTGCATGGCAGTAGAAGCAGTTTAGGATGGAGGAATAACCTACAAATTATAAATATTTACCCCTTTCTTTCCCATCGTAATTAGGAGAACGTCTAAATCGTTTTTCATTTGTGCTATAAAAAAACTTTATTTGCAGGTAAAATATAAAATCCTACATTGACGACTGAAAAACAGCAGGAATAAAGTGTTTTGAATGGTGGGACCTTAAAGGAGCTATAAGGGCATAAAATGATGTCTGCAGATATAAAGTTCCTCTACAGACACTGAAGACTACAGACTAACTGGCAGACCACAGGCAGTAAGGATGGGCGGATATGTCTCAGCTTCCATCACTCTCAACACTGGAGCCCCTCAGGGTTGTGTTCTGAGCCCTCTACTGTACTCACTTTACACGTACGACTGCTTGGCCTCCACCAACTCCACCACCATCATCAAATTTGCTGACGACACCGTTGTGGTGGGCCTGATCACTGATATTGATGAGACGGCCTACCTGAAGGAGATTGGACATCTGGAAAACTGGTGTGAGAGGAACAATCTCCTCCTAAACGTCAGCAAGACTAAGGAGTTGATAGTGGACTTCGCCACAAAGCAGAAGAGGAACTACCAGACCCCCGTCATCGACAAGAGCCCAGTGGAGAGAGTGAACAGCTTCCGATACCTCGGTGTCCACATCACACAGGACCTGTCATGGTCCTGTCACATCAACACTGTGGTGAAAAAGGCCCGGCAGCGTCTTTACCACCTTAGACGTCTGAGAGACTTTAGACTGCCCTCTGGGGTGCTTAGGAACTTTTACTCTTGCACCATAGAGAGCATCCTGACGGGTAACATCACAACCTGGTTCGGGAACAGCACCATGCAGGACAGACGAGCTCTCCAAAGGGTGGTGCGTTCAGCTGAGCGCATCATCCACACCGAGCTCCCTGACCTGCACTCAATCTACAGCAGGCGGTGCTGGACCAGGGCCAGGAAGATAACAAAGGACCTCAGCCACCCCGACAACGGACTGTTCTCGCTGTTGCGGTCAGGAAAGCGTTTCCGCTCTCTGAAGGCTAAAACAGAGAGACTGAGGAGGAGCTTCTTCCCGCAGGCGATACGGACTCTTAACCAGTAATCATGGACATTATACACACAAGCCACTTTCACATATGTCACTTTAGAGCATATTTGCACACATCCGGACATTCTGTTTTTATGTTTTTATATTGTTTTTATGTTTTTATATTGTATATTCCTATATTTTATATCTATCTTCATATTCCTATTGATATTCTTCTTGTTTGAGGTCGCGGGCGGTCGCCTAAGCATTTCACTGCACATTGTACGCTGTATGATTGTGTGTGTGACAAATAAAATTTGAATTTGAATCTTGTTTTTTAATTAATTAATGCTTCTTTCATTTAAAGACAGACCTGGTGCTTTTAAATAAGAGGGTCCATTTACTTTATTTCCAGACTAAATCTCCTGATAACTGTGCTTCTGAGCTGAAGTAAAGTGTCCTGTGCTTGCTGTCGCCGTGCAGATGCGGGTGTGAGGGTGCAAACGTGGCGTACGCTCTGGTAGTCGTTCACGTGGACGTTGTGGAGCCAGCTCAGGTGCTGGTGGGACTTCAGGAAGCTGGCCAGCTGCTGGTGCTGCGCAGCCGGCTGGGACAGCAGCTTCCCCCTCTTCCCCTTCTCCATGTACCACCGAAACACAAAGTCAGAAAAATTCTGCAAAGAAAACCAGGAGGAGGAAGAAGATTCATGAAGCGTCCGTACGGTTGGACGTTCAGCTTTCATTCAAGCAACAAGGAGACAAAGTTGCTCCAGAAACTTTTGCCTGAGTTCTGGCAAAGAATTACAAAAAAATGTCAACAGATAAATTAATAATCTGTTGAAGCTCCAGAGGGAATTAAAAATTGGATTTGTTTTTTTAAACCATATGATGGAACTCTTGAGAATGATGTTCCTGTTTGCTGTGGCCTTTTGACCTCTTCACACACAGTTCTATTTGATTTACTATTACCATTTAATCCTGGACTCCACCTAATTTAGCATCACCTTGAATGTCAAACAGACTGAAGGATAATGGTTTTACATGACTGGAAATAAATTCAGGTATGAATGGCTTAAAAAGGCTTCAGAGGCTTTAGCAAAAAATGCTCATTTATTATAATAAAAAAGCATAAAAAACAGAATTCAAAATACTGTTTTTTATGTGGTTTCTCTTCACAAAAGAAAAACCACAACCAAAGTTGATAAGAAGTTAAATTACCCTAAAAAAAGGTGGAATAGCAGAAAAAAAGAGATTTAGAGTTTTAAAAATACAATCTAATAATAAATAGGCTTAAAAGAGATTTATATTTCTTTTGTTTTGTTCCTATTAGGCATTTATTCGTAGATTTCAGTCTTTTTTAAATCTGGATGTATTTATTCTATACATTAGCTACACCTTTTTCCTTCTGTTCCATCTCTGTTTTAGTTTCCTTTTCAGATTTTATTATGATGCATATTTTTATGAAGCTTTGTTTCAGAATAATTTAGCTTCTCGTCAACTTTCCTTTTTTATATTTATTTTGTTTACTATTGAGTTTCCTTAAGCATTTTTTATTATTTATTATTCTGAATTCTGTTTTTTCTTTCTTTAACATGTTTTTTTTTGGCTGTAAACCCAAAGAAAAAAACATTAAAAACCTTTTAAAATATGTACATAAGTCTCAAACAGCAGAGATATACCGGTAATACTTTGAGGGTGCTAAAACAAAAAAATGTGTAAATGAGTTGAATAAACGTTTAAGCTCTGGTGTTCGAGGGTTCAGATCAGGAAAACGTGAGAAAAATCCCATCAGACACCAAGAAGTATTAGCGCCTTTCTGGTACCTGCTCTGCAAACTTGGCCATGTAGTGCTGCAGGCGGTTCTGGTTGTCGGTCTGCTCGCACATCTGGACCAGGATGTCAAAGTCGCAGTATTTCTCTGCCAGCGCTGCCACCCACTGGTACTGACCCAGCTCCACTGCAACACAGCATCCTGTCAGCTGCTGACTGTGTCTGATAAAAACGTGGCGGTCTCACAGGAGCGACCACGGGGTCGGGACGCCGTCCCTCCACGGAGACTCACGCAGCGGGGAGAGCAGCTCGGAGCGGCGCTGGCTGTACTCCAGCTCCAGGCTGTTGTAGCGCTCCTGCTGGGCTCCTGCGGGCCTCGGCTGCTGCAGGGAGGTCAGCTGGGCCACGTAGCTGCTCAGGTAGATGTCCAACAGCGCCACCAGCTGCTCACAGAGGGAGCTGCGCAGCTGGGAGTCGGCGTGCGGGTACACCGAGGACAGGACGATGTTGTGCTGGCGGGAAATGACGGAGCGGACGCCTCCGACGCCGCCTGACGCTTGAAAAAGGCAAAAGTGTTTTTCCAACGTCAGCTCCTCAGGGTTAAATGAGGTCAACACTGAAAGGGACTCACCTGTCCAGGGGATGTACTCCGGCTCCACTGCAGCTCTTTCAGGGGCTCTGTACATGGAGGCCTTGGTGTTTCTATACTGACACGCAGCCTGCAGCATGTCCTGCACACAGACACGCATCAGCCGGCTGCACGGAGCACCAGGTTGGTCTTTGGCGCCACGTTTACCTTGATGATGCTGTTAACTATCAGCACCACTTCAGCCCACTGCACAGAGTCAACCGGGTACTCCTTCAGACTCCGCTCCTCCTCCTCCAGCAGGCAATCGAACACCGAGGAGATCTGAGAAACCTGTGAAAGCGCCGACACGACAATGAAGGAGCTGCCCTGCCGCCAAACCTCACAGTGGCGGCGACGCGGCGGCAGGCACCTCTCTGAAGAAAACGTCGGCCGGAGTGAGGCTGGGCGGGATGGAGGTGCCGCTCCTCTGCAGGGCCGCGCTGATGGCCCGGTTCACCAGCTCGCCGTGCTTGGTGTGGTGGTTCTTCAGGACCATGGCGGCCATCAGCTTCTCGGCGTGCTCGCACAGCAGCAGGCGCGTTGCCATGGGGGTCGAACGCACCGTCACCTGGGTGAGGCGGTCCAGAAGACCCACCTGGAAGGGGAGGAGGAAGAAAACATTTTCTTCTCTGACGTGGATTTCTGGATCAAATCTACAGAATTCCATCTCTGCCATTGTTCTCAAAGAAGCAGCAACAGAAATATGGAAATCCTTCGAAGTCTGAGAAAAAAGTTTTCACTAAATGGCATAAAGATGAAACCTTTAAGAAGATTCCTTTCTTCGTCATCTAAACATGAGAAATGACGTCATCTTCCAGGCTTTACCTGCAGCAGGAAGTCCATGAAGCAGCCGTGAGCTTTCATCTTGTCCTCCAGTTGGTGAACGATGATCAGAGACATGAGCGGGAAGCCGGCGCTCTCTGAAACAACCACAAACGAGGGGAAATGAAAAGTTCAGAAGTGGTCGGGAACTAAAGTCACTTTGGTCCAGCCCTTCTTCTCCTCACCATCTGGGACGGACTCGGCCCAGCGGGGGTCCGAAGCCGGGTAATCGTCCACCAGCTCCAGGTTGATCTGAGTCACGATGGCGTCCAGCTCCGCCCCCTCCTCTGCATCGCCGTCGGCAGGGAAGAGCTCGTCTATGACCGTCTGAGCGCCAACCAGGTCGTTCCTGAAGGAAAAAAGACCATCTTTGTCGTTAAGTCTAGTTCTTTTGGAGAGGCGGATCTAAATGTCGGAGGATTTGTAAAATAATGAACCATAAAGACACTAAACTCTCCAAATCACAGCCGGCCTGCAGATCTCTGTTAATCTTTATGTTTTTGATCAGTTCTTTAAACTTTCAGTTTAAAATTATTTCCAGCCGAAGCCCCATATTATTTGTTATTGTTGTTTGAACTCTGTTGTAAAGAATTATTCTTTTATTTTCACTTTTGCCATTTGCATGTTAAAAATAAATGAATTTATGGTGAACTAGACCTCAATTTAATTTTAGTTTTGGTCTTTGGACAGAAAACTAAAAAAGGTCATTCTAGGTTATAGTCTCAAACATTTTTAGCATCTTATTCATCCAAACCTTAAGTTTTTCTTATGTTTAAAGCCTAAAAACTGAAATTCAAGTTGTTTGTTTTAACTGGGGGCACCAGCGCAGATCTGTATAAATGAAGTCACACATGAGCTTTTAAGTAAAAACAGAAGCAGCATAACAGTCGATGAACTCAGGTCAGGAAAATTTCAGATATTACAAAGATTGAAAAGAAAAAAATAAACACAGTTGACATAAAATAAAGTTTAGACTCAGCTTTATCCAGCTTTCATTTTGAAATAAATCTTTTTTTACTCAGATCTACAGCATTCTGACCTGAAACACGTCTAAAGGTGTTATAGGAATCTGGGGAAATAAGTCTAACTCAGTCCAGTTTGCAGAGACAGTCAATAGTTTTTACTCGGCGTACCGACAGAACTGCAGGAAGGCGGCCTTCAGCAGCTTGGTTTTGTCCTCCTGAGCCACAAGCTCCGCCCTGCTCGGAGTCTCCATGACAGAAACCTTCAAAACAAAATAAATTCCGATCATTTCAGTCTTCTGCCACATCCCAGCAGAGAAGAAGAGTCGACCTAAAGCCTCACACACCTGGAACCGGGCTGACTAAAGCAAACTCTCAGGAGGAACTGAGAACTGGTGAGTCAGATCAGGTTCTGGTTCTGCTCTGGTCGTTTTAAAGTCTTACCTCCGGAGCTGCAGCCAGAGACGAGCACAGCGAGTCCTCCATGGTCTCCGGCAGGATGGAGGCGCTCTCTCTGGCCACCACCGCCAACAGGCCGCTGTTCTGGGAGAAAAACACCGGCAGGTCGGCGCAGCAGCCCCCGCCACGCACACCGTCACCTGTCCAAGGGGGGAAGGGGCCGTTTTTGTGTAGTCAAAATAAATGTAGCACTAGAATTCAGCATCAGGAGATGACTTTACAAGACTATCTGAGCAGAAGATGAGCTGCAGAAGCCTGACAAGGGAGGCTGCTAAAAGTACGATCATGATGACGTGAATATTTAAAGAAAAATTTGTAAAAATGTTCCCAAAGGAAACCCAGAAAGAGAAAAAACTTAATTTAAATCATCTACAAGACAGCTAATATAGTGATGTAGCTACAAGACAAAAATCAGAAATCAGTCTCAAGCTCTTCAATTCATTTACAGAATAATAAAGACAAAAACCTCTAACTTAGATTTTGATTTTAAACAAAACAATAAGGAATTTTCAAAAGACAAACATGACGGAGCTGAAATGTCTGCAGATCTTTGCAGTTTGATTGAAAAACATCTTAACCAGCAAACATTTTGGTTCCCTTAGAATCTAAAACCCTTGAGAGCAAACGCATCAAATGACAGCATCGTTTCACCTGGAGAGCTGAAGCTGAGTTTCTCGTCAGGTACGGCGACCCTGTTGGTGCCCGTGGAGCAGGCGAACACCAGCTCCTCGTTGTACAAGAAGGCGGTGAAGCCAGGAGAGCGCGGCAACAGGAAGCGGGTGGCCTGCAGCGCCGCCTCGCTCTGAGGAGACGTCGGGTTTCAGGAAGAGGGAGAAAGTCTTCAGGTGTGGATGACAAGAACGGGTTGTGGACGAAAAACTGCACGCTTTACCTGGAAAGGACAGGAGTACTTGGTCACCTCCACACTGAACTGGTCAGAGACGGAGGCGCCGTCGTCCTGCAGCGTGATGAGGCAGAAGTAGACGAGGCAGGGGGAGTCCGCCGGGTGCCAGGCGGCAGCTAGGATCACCAAACCGGCTCTGAAGGCAAACATAACGGGAAAGAGTGAGGATGGATTTACCTGTAACTTCTTTAAAAAGAAAAAAGGGGGTTTGAGGTTTTACATTTCCAACAAACAAACATCCTTACTGGCTGAGCTTCATGTCCAGATAGGCCACGTTTGCTCCCTCCTTCATCTCCTGGAAGTTACTGTCGGAGCCCTGAAGACGAAATGTAGTCATGATCTCAGTTCTAGGAGTTTTTAAACCTGGTCTGAAACCCGGCCTGTCTTCCAAAAAAAAAAAAACCAGGTAATACTAGCAGCTTTTTAGTATCGTCAGATGTAGAAGTCTCACTGCAGAATTTAACACGCCAGCATGTGGTTGAGTTCAAAATGTCAGAGCCAGACGACAAACCTGCCGTTTACAGACGTGATCAGGGGTCCTGCAGTGTGGCGATCAAGATGAGCTTTATATTTGTATCAAAACAATAATAAGAGGCTCCCCTAATTTAATTCTTATTTTTCCTTCTTCAGAAAATTGTCAGGCAGCGAGTCGTCAAACTGGTCACAGAGACACAGAAGCACCACAGAAAGACGCAGCTTCTGCATTAGATGGAGAAGCTCGTCGTACTGTTAGAATCTCTGAATGACCTCATGAAAACTGACATGGAGATACAATTACTGGTGACTTTTTAGATCGCTTTAAAATAAATCAACCTGATCTCTCAGCATCATCCTCGCCTTGCAGTAAATGTGATCTTCAGTTGATGCTTCCATGAAGCGACGAGGCTAAAAACTTTGAACAGTAGCTCCTTCCACACATGCGTCAAGCAGCCAATCTGACAGGTGAATCGTGTTCGGCGTCGGTGCAGCACAGCGTGACGTATTGCTGTGAGGAAGCTCTGATGACAGCAAAGATGCTGGAACTGTGCGTGGAGGTTTGACTGACCCAGATGGAGTCGGTGATGCTTTCGGTCAGAGCTCTGCGGGTGTCCCAGCTGAAGATGTGCCGCTCTGAGCTGTCGTCCACCTCCCACTTGCTCAGGCTGGAGGAGGTCAGCGCGTAAAGGCAGCCGGTTTGTTCCACCCACAGCACGCTGTGGAGCTGAGCAGACACAGCAGTGTGAGGCAGACGTGCAAGGATTCCTGCAGAAAGATGGAGGGACTCTTAATGGAGCTCACAGTGTCATTGGCTGGCGGGGACAGGATGCCAAACAGGCTGGAGACGCGGCGTCCGATGCCGGACAGCATGCCCTGACCCTGCTGCAGAGCTCGATGCTGCAGCTTCCCAGAGGAATCGGCACTCGTCCTCAGCAGCTGATTCCTGATGGTCGACAAAACGAAGCTTCCACCCTGAGAGCGGCGCAGGCCATGGAGGAAAGAGCAACAACATCCGTCTGTTTCAGGACTGAAGCTAAAGATTCAAACCAGAACAAAAGAGTTCTTACTCTGACGGCAACAACAAAGTTGCAGAGATCTCCCAGATCCACATCTGACTCCGTGTAGTTTCCCTCATGGGCCAGACTCGGCCAGAAACGAGCCGATCCTTCTGCCGTCACCGCCAGGACAGAGATGGACTGAACAAGAGCAGTCTCCAGAGGAGCGGCGGAGGTCACGGCCACGAGGTCGGCGGAGTAATCGTACTGACTGCTGGGCAGCTGCAGCTCCTTACAAACGGATAACTGCAGGAAAACAACGTTTAACCCAACATGTCAGAGTCAGAAAGGGTTTGAAAACATCCAGAGTATGTTGTTGAGTTTGTGCGTCACACCTTTGCGACGGCGGTTTGGCAAATCTTCCATATGATCAGACTTTCTCCACAAACCATCCAGGCCCATCCGCTCTCATTCACCTTCACGGAGATGCGCTCATCAGCTGGAGGGGAAAACACCAACAGACTGAGAAAAATGACCCAGAATTACAAAAAAAACCCCAAAAACCTCCACTTCAGGCAGAGAAGAGGCTTCTCTCACCGTCAGCCATGGTCAGAGCCTCCATCACTTTGACGGGCAGCGAGGAGCCGAATGTCTGAACGTCATAGTTGATGGTTTCCGCGGTTGCGTGGGTCTGCACGCGTGTGGGAGTAGACCTGCATGAGAAACACGCCTCACATCAAAACAAAGCAGTCTGGGCGGGACCTTCTGCTCGCCGCATGTGTCACAGAAGTCTGCGGTCCTGCATGAAGACCAAAATCAAAGTATATAAAAAAAAAAAACATTTCCTGATCTGTCATCTGAGGGTTACAGCACAATGAACTATTTAACGCTCGAAGAACACGGATAGAAAAACTGAATAAAATTAACACACACTAACAGCTAAATTAGTAGAATACATATCTGAAAAATTAAAAACTAATTAATAACAAAAGACAAACAATGAGTAAAAATTTGTAAAAAACAAAAAAAAAAAAAAAAAATATTTAGTACCTGGTTAGGGTGAGATGTTTTAAAGTTATTTAAAAAAACAACAACTTGATTATAAAATATTTAACAGATGTGGTTGAATTTCAATATACCACATATAATGACAAATAAGGCATTCTGTTCCATATTACATAAAAATCATGAGGACCATTTAAAATATCATTAAAAGTGAAATATCAAAAATGTTAAAGGTTTCAAATGACTGCTAAAATCCAAAAGTCAATTAAATTTTAAAGCAAATCAAAAAAGAATAATAACGTTATTGCAGTTCAGATTCCAAGGTGTCATTTTTAAAACTATTTTCTTTCGTTACAAAAACATTTTGCACATAATTTAATGTTTCTAAACCACAATAAGTCTAATTTTCAAAAATGTGAGGCATTTCTACATTTTACAAAATAAAAACAATTCATGGATTAGGTAAATTGACAAAAAGTGTTTTGACTTAAAATATATATATATTATTTTAACCCAACCATAAATCGGCTTAAATATATAAAACTTTTGGGAAATCTTTTAAAAGAAACATTTGCTAAAAGTCTTGAATAATTCTGACCTGTTTTCCATTCATTTAAAATCAGAAAAAACACACATTTCGGGGGTGACAAAAGAAAAAGAACAAGCATAATTACTCTGATGGAATCTAAAGTTTTGATGCCAAATGACTGAAATATCTGAACGAAGTTAATGAGTCAGAAATGTCAAATTGTGAATTTCCCCCCACCTGTCTCTTAGCAGTAAACACTGTTTAAGTGTTTGAATCCGGGTCAATTGAAATAACTTACTAAATGAAATGTAAAATCAAAAGCCGGGTTTCAAGCAGAATGCCGTTTCTTACAAACGGTCCACTCACCTCGCCGACAGAGGCGTCCTGCGCGGGGAGAACAGCAGGCTGTTGGCCGGCCCAGAGAGGCTCTTCCTCCCCGGGGTTCGGCCCTGCGGCCGGCGACCGGAACCTGGAACAGTTCTGGGGCTAAACATACTTTGTGCCCCCCTGACAGCCCAAAAGCTCCGAAACTGTATTACTATTCTGTCTCCAAAACTATTAACGCGATAAAAGAGCAAAAACCAGAAACTGAATCCCTCGAACCAAACACCGCGCGGCAAAGTCGCCTGAATAATACGTCATCATAGTCCCGCCCACATATGTATATTCTAAAACCACAACTGAAAAAAAATACATATATAAATATTTTTTAATTAAAGGTAGAGAACAAGATTGTTGCAAATCAGAGCCTGAAGTTAAAGGGAACCATATAATAGTAACCTTTGTAGAAGGTTGACTTTAAAAACAAGAATTTACAAATAACATCCATGTATCTTCGATTTATTAGTCACCGCCAGGCAGAAGCAATGGAGCGAAGACACATAGCGGCTAGCTAGTTTAGCATTTCGGATGCAAGAACGGGGAGAAGATAGGCGGGTATCCACGATGGGGCGCCACTGTAATTCAGCGGCGTAGTTTTGGCGGACCAACGGCAAACGGTGAAACCGGACCATCTTTAGAGAATTATCTGCTCACGGAACGGGACAAAAAGATATGCAGTGAGTAGCATTTTTAGCTGTTAGTGACGAAAAAGCCCGTCACTAAGACCCACCTACTAGCAGAATGCTAATGCTAAATTGACCGGCTAGCTCAGTTTTTTAGTGCAATCCTCCAGAGTAACCACCGGATTATTTAGTCTTTTACAAATGCTTCCGATTTTTAAAACAAATATCATAATTTTCAGTCAGTTCTCACGAATTTAAATAATGATTTGGTAAATATTTAGCCTCTGGAAGGGGCTTTGCTGCTGTATAAACATCTTCAGCTTCCACAAAAACTGACTCTCAAGACTTCAAGTCCCTCATCATTTTATAATTGACTGGATTAAAAACAAATATCCCAAAAGCTGTTTGTGGACTTTTCAGGCCATGAAGAGGGTCCGGACTGAGCAGATCCAGTACGCTGTGACTCAGTACCTGAAGAGGCGGCAGTATGTGGACACCGACGGCTCTTTGAAAGGAGCCAAACTGTCTCAGTCTCCAGAGGAGATGGCTGCCAGCCTGACAGGTGAGCCTTCTGCCCAGGTGCAGCTGGAGCTGTGTGAAACATTGAAACGGATCCTTGACTGTCTTTCTGTTCTCTGTCTGATCTGTAAGCAGTGCAAACAGAGTCTGGCTGTGGGAACGTGGTCTCTGCAGCTCCCTGCCAGTCTGACCCACAGCAGTATGAGGCGCAGTTCTCCAGGCTGCACTCCTTTCTATCAGGTATGCATGTGTGGAGTTTTTCCTCTGTGAGTCCAGAGATTTTCAGGATTCAAACATAATTAAAAAGTAATTTTCTGGTGTCTTCATGCCGGACGTCAAAAATAGTCCTGCTGCTTATACAGAAAATAGGTTTATTTACAAGTTCAGAGCTTTATTTTTAAGGGTAATTTAGTCACAGACAAAATGTCTGGTTTACAAAATTAGGATATTGACGCCTAAAAATATAAAAATGTATGTTTTAAAAAAACTTTCCAAAGCTATTTGGTTAGTGTGTATTGTTGATGTCTGTGATGATTGGGTCTGATGTCTACCACCGTTGTGTTGATTGGTGGGTCTTCAGCTTCCACAGCAAAGCAGCTCTTGATAGAGTTCCATTACTAAGTTATTATTATTTTGCTGACGAGACTGTGTGAGAAAATTGACAGTTACAAACTGATAATTTGAAGATGTGTGCGGTGCTGCAAATTTGTATTTGTATTTATTTATTTAAGGGACAATGCATACAACAAACAGTGTAGAATACTCTAAAGGTAATGAGACACTGTAAATATGCAGGATTGTAGCCTAGGTTAATTTCCATCCTCTGTCCCGTTCTGACCATGGCCAGCCACCTAGAGACTTAAAATGAAATGAGTAAAACAGAGTAAAAATGTACATATATAGCGTAAAATTGCATTCGAAAAATGACATAAAATTAACATAACTCGGATAACATTTAAAACAGTTTCAAATGCATAGTTCCCCAAAATATACATCAATAAAATCGCCAAAATCAGAACATGTGAGCACTTTTTTTCACCCCCCAATGGTTTATTTTTATTTTTGTTAGCAAACAGTTTTCTTGCATTGTCCCTAAAATTAGCTATGAGTGCAAGTTTGGTTTTCCAACAGCCAAGATCTTAATTGTTTTGAGAAAGAATACTGACAAAGCTGACATGAGGTCTCTAAAGTGTCTCGCTGCGTTACAATTTATCGCACGCGTGAGGTGAAGGTCCTTTTTCTAATAGGAAACATTTCTCACAGCCACTGAGGCCCCTGTTTGTTTCATGAAAACATTTATTAATTGTTTAAATATTCGCTTATTAAAACTTCAATTAACCAATTCAACAAGAAACACACACATGAGTTAATGACTAAAAAGCCGTTTGGCATTAAACGTTTTTCAAAGGCCACGATCCAAACAGAAGGCTTTGCCTCATAAATGTAGAACCATTGAAAAAGGAAAATAAACAGACACAAAAAAATCAGATTACAGAAAGTTTAGTTTTTGAAAAAAGCGTCCTGACAAAGTTGTCTCCCTTCTACAGAAACCGAAATATCTTGGGCTCGGGAGGTGAGCGGCATCCTCTATCCGCTCTTTGTTTACCTCCACTTGGATATGGTGCGGTGTGGCCTGAAGGGGGCGGTAGATGGCTTTTACACTCGATTCCATGAGGCCTTTCTTCAGGACGGCGAGCAGCGCGCCGTCATCGAGCAGCTCCGCCATGTTCTCACTGCTCAGGACGTTGCAGCCAACCCCAAACTCCGAGCTTTCCTGGAGCACAAGTATACCGTTCACCTGACGGAGCCGGCCTACAACTACCTGCTGCGCTACCTGCAGAGCGAGGACAACAGCGCCCTCTGCAGGGTGTTTAGCACACACCTGCAGGTGGATGTGGCAGCATCGAGACGCACAGACTATCAGCTTTATGGAGCCGCTGGGGGCTCAGCCACGGCGCCAAACTCCACCACATCGTGGGCGGGGGTGGATGGAGGAGAGGCTGCAGACGGGGTGGAGGTCCCTGTGGGGATCCCACAGAGCGAAGCGGCCTTGGAGGCCCTGCAGGACTGCATCAAGAAAGTCCGCGAAGGCCCGCCCACTCTCACCACCATCTGTTTCTACGCCTTCCACCACACGGAGCAGATGCTGAACACGGCAGAGGTGTCGCCGGACAGCCGGCTGCTGTCCGCGGGCTTTGATCACTCTGCGGTCAAACTGTGGAGCCTCAGAGCCAGGAAGCTGAAGGCCACGCCGCATCAGGTGGACGTGTCGCGCATCCACCTGGCATGTGACGTGCTGGAGGAGGACGTGAGTAAAGCTTTCCGTGTTCTTTGTCATGTCGGATCATCCGTACATCAAGGAGAACTAAAAGCACAAAAATGTTTCTATTTAGTCCGATTCTTTCCTTTTTGCAGCCGTTTTATAGTCCTCTAGATCCTAAATACTTAAAATGTAATTGCTGCTGCTAGAAGACATTAATTCTTATTTCAACTAGCTGGTGTCAAACAATGCTCAGTGCAGTCTTTCATGCAAAAGAGGGGAGGTCAGCTTTTATTTTGAAAGCCGAAAGAAAAACTCAACTTTTCTCAGCATTAGTTGAAGGAACCACATTGCTGGTTTTTGGACTAAATTTAAAAGTTTCTGTTACAAACTCAGCTCTACCTGTACTGCACTGTCATGTTTATATTTTTAGTATGACTGAATTTACATAAAATGGAGACAATAAAGTTTGTCATAGGTTTGAAGCATATCATTCACTCTTTTTTTGGTATAAAATGGGCAAAAAGAAAGAGAATCTTGTGTTTAGTTTAATAAGGTAAATATAATCTGGCTTTTGGTGATAATTTGTAAAACTACAGAAAAGGAAATTATAATAATACTCGGAATAATTTGCCATTTATTTTCTTTTGTGATTATATTATTTTTTAATACATTGTTTTTCAGTCAAACATAAATGTTTAGTTATTTAAATGACCGATTTTTGCCCATTGCAAATACTTAGTCACAATTTTACTTTTGAGAGCTAAAAAGATACCTAAACATATTTCTAATTTCATAATAAAATAGCCTTAATGTGTTGAGTCTCCCTGGGAGAGAAAAAATATTTTTAAAAAATAATTAAACCAACGAATCTATGAGTTTAGAAAGGTAAACAATAAAAATGAGTTTATTTAAACAATATTTACTTTGTACTTCATGTAACTAATGATGGTTTGTGGGTAAAGCAGCAGTCTGTCTTGTGTTCGTCTCCAGAGGGATGACGAAAACGGCTGTGGAAGTGAGGTAAAGACGCTGAGGGGTCACAGCGGTCCAGTGTACCGGACCGCCTTCCTGACCGACAGCTCCGGCCTGCTTTCGTGCTCCGAGGACACCACCATCCGATACTGGGACCTGGGCAGCTTCACCAACACCGTACTGTACCAGGGCCACGCCTACCCGGTGTGGGACGTGGACGTCAGCCCCTGCAGCCTTTACTTTGGCAGCAGCTCTCAGGACCGCACCGCACGCCTGTGGACGTTTTCTCGCACGTACCCTCTGCGGATCTACGCCGGGCACCTCTCTGACGTGGACTGCATTAAATTCCACCCGAACTCCAACTACCTGGCCACGGGCTCCACGGACAAGACGGTCCGGCTGTGGAGCACCCAGCAGGGGGCGTCCGTGCGTCTGTTCACCGGCCACCGCGGCCCTGTGCTGTCGCTGGCGTTCTCCCCCAACGGGAAGTACCTGGCCTCCGCCGGCGAGGACCAGCGCGTGAAGCTGTGGGACTTGGCGTCGGGGACTCTGTTCAAAGACCTGCGCGGACACACGGACAGCGTCACCAGCCTGTCCTTCAGCCCGGACAGCAGCCTGGTGGCTTCCTCCTCCATGGACAACTCTGTCCGGGTGTGGGACATCCGCAGCTCGCACAGCGGGACGCCGGCCGACGGCTCCTCCAGCGAACTGGTGGGGCTCTACAGCGGAAACACCAACAACGTGCTCAACAACCAGTTCATGGCCTGCAACCTCCTGCTGGTGACCGGAACGGCTCAGGAGAAGACGGAGCAGTGAGGCGGACTGAAGCAGTTAGACTCAGTTTGGGTTAGGAATCCATTGATTTGTTCTTCCCTGCAGGAAACAGACAGAAAGCGTTTAGTTTAATAGTTTAGAGTCTCGTTTTTCAGAAGTTTTCTCCATTTCACCCGTTTAGCTGTGATCTGACCAAAACATTTCTGATTTATGAAAATGCTTCATTTGCTTTTCTTACTGTTGATGAAGAAATTTCTCTTTTGGTGAATCTTTCTTTTTTTTCTGTAAAAAAACACAAACAGTGTCCCAAGAACGTTTGTCCTGATCCGAGAAAATTCCAACAATCAGTTGAGGAAAAATTCTGCTTGTTAAAATGAACTTAGGAAAGAACATGTTGGGTTTTCTAAAACTTGTGGATGTCTATGGTCCGCAGCAGCAGGCACTGCAGGGACCAGAGTTTGCTTTATTTTGACAGTAACCAAAAAACAGTGTCAGACGTCGTTTCACAATAAAAGCCCCAACAATTAAAGCTAAACTGCTTCAATAAAAAATATGACACTGATATTACTCTATATTTAAAAATATAATATAAAAATTTAACCTCACAAAAACTTGTTTTTTGGTCAATTAAGTTAACTGTGGAACGCTGTAAAGAGAAGTTACATGGCACAAAACTAGATGCATAAAAAAAAGTTTACAAGTTTTGATTAAATTCAAAAAGTCTGGTTGAGCAGAAGCTTATAAGATCAGCACGGATGTAGGCTGCTCATAAATTCACAATCATCGTTCATTCATTGTCCAAACAATTGCTCCGGTTTTCATTGATGTTCTGCATTTTTTTCAGTCTGTTTCCACCTGGACTTTAATATTTTATTCTCTGAAGAGTGTATATTAATAACAGGATGACTCCTATCATTTAGTTGCCAAACTTCTCTGAACATCTCGTTAGAAACTGTCTGTCAGTTTATCAGGTTTGTTAGATCTGTGTAAAAAAGGAAAAAGTGTAAATAAGCCTCGTTTGGATTATTTTTGTCTACAAAATATGATTCATAAGAGCTGAAAAAATATAAAGTTCAACATTAATTTGATCCTTTTGTTTGTTTCTCTTTTGTTCCATGAAGTTCAAGCTAGTGCGTCTTAAATGAAAGACTATAATGTTGTTGAAAAGCCCGTTTTTTTCATATCGTTTACTTTTATCAGAGTTCAGATAGACTTTCACGTGTGTTAAAATGTGTTTAAATCATGGATGTAAACACACTGGACTGATCAACAGGGAAGAAAATCTAAAGTGGGACAGTGACTCCGCCTCTCTTGTGTTCCAAACAGGAAGTACCCGGGGGTTCCAAGAAGGCTTTTTTATTTTATTTTTTTCATGCTCTTGATAATCCTTATTTTTTATTCCGTATGTTTTCCATAGGTCAAGTTATAATCTGGTCAGATGACTCACTAAAAGTAGGAGGAGCCTGCTGGTCCAACGTTCACATTGTTAGGTAGGGGTGTGGCCTTCCAACAAGCTCAACTCTGATTGGTGAAAGTGGTTGCCATGGAAACAGTAAGACGGTTTTGGACCAATCACAGCTTACTGATGACATCTGCTTCTAGCATTGCGGCGTCTATCACAGAAACAATAATAAAAAAAAAGGCGACTGAATTGACTTCCTTTGGTTGGAGCTGGAAATATCAATGAACGACGTCATCCTCAGTCGCTCCAGCTCTTGGCTACAGTCAGTGAGCGGGACCTGTAGGTCCACCCATCTCAATCATTTGCTCTAATTTTGTTGTATGTAAGCAAAATAGTTGATTAAAACCTCACCACAGTTTTCATTTAACCTTTATTTAACCACGAAAGTCCCACTGAGATTGAAAAAAAATCTTTTCCAAAGGAGTCCTGGCCAAGAGGCAGCACACTTTAATACAAAATACATGAACCGTGTGATTATTGTGCTGTTTAGTTTTAATTCATTAGTGATTTTGCGTCTATTACATAATTTTAACATGAAATGTGCGTCATATAAGCGATATAAGAGTTATTATGCATCGGTGGTTCATGCTTTAAAAGTCTGATAGACATACGTGGAATACCAGGTCATGGAAAGACACAAAGTTGTGTATGGATCTCGCAAAAATCACGCACAATTGTGGATGTAATAATTGTGTGTAAACAATTTAAAATGTATATAAACTGCGTAATTCTCAACTGACCAAAACTTCTGAACAGCTCAAAACCGAGTTCACTTATAGACTCGTTGGCGAAACCCTCAATGGACATCCGCGCACATCGACGAACGAAACAAAACACTTTTGAATTATGTATATCACGCGTGTATCACAAAAGAATGATAATTCATAGGTAGAAAATGTGCAAAATGTACGTAGCGACCGTGTCGGCCTCCAGTCAATGAGAGATTGTTCCCTTTTGCCTCCAGCCTCTAGTGGTCATATGAGGAACTGCAACATTTCAATATACTTCCAATCTACCTGTTCAGTGGTACCAACATCTTTCCTCACTGTGTGACACTTAAGAGTACAAACTTTTCTTTGAAAAAAGTTTATAAAACATTTTCCAAAGTGTGATAAACAGCTGGTGATTTTATTGTCAACCAATCAACTTTTTTATAAAGCATTCATTAAGCAGCAACCAAAGTGCAGCATGAGAAAGTAAAATAAGTTAAATTCAATTCAATTTTATTTGTATAGCCTAAATTAACAACAGTCGTCTCGATGGGCTTCGTAATTGAAAAAGTAAAACTTAAAATCAAAAAGGATCATGAATACATAGAATTCAATAGGAAAATACTAAACTGACTTAACTAAACTGGACATCCCTGCCCTTAGACCCCCCTTCTCTGTAAGGAAAAACAAAAAAAAAAAATGGATTCTGGAAAAAACAAAGAAACCTCAGGGGTGCCCATATGAAGGAGGGATCCTCCCCCAGGACGGACAGGCGATTTACCAGAACTCTTAGAGAAGAATTAACTTATCTAACTCTACAACTACACATTTAAAGTCCAGCAGATGAGCTTCATCCAGATGGAGTTGGGGGGACGGCCGGTGGCGCGACTGGAGCCGGAGACAGGATCCACAGCCAGGTGTAGGAGGAGGAGCAGAGACGAGGTACACGCCCAGGTGGATCCTAAGTAAGTTAAATGAAAACAGTAGAATAACAGTAAAGATGTTTAGTTTGAGTCTTAATGTGGTGAAGTACTGTTGTCAGATAAATGCATCTAGACATTCTAGAAAAACACAACAAGAAACAACAAACCACAACAAGAATCAAAGTTACTTCTGCACGAGGCAGAAAAGCAAGTGTGATGGAAGAAAGTCCACCACGCTTCTCTTCTCAAAGGTCTGCTTCTCCCAGTGCTCCTTTTATGAAGAATTCAAGTAGGAGGTTAAAGTTTCCAAACAAAGACAAAAGTTCATTTGGGGGGGGGGGGGGTCGTATAATGAACGATTTGGGAGGATTCTAAGTTCAAACAGTATTCCTTATCAGCTAAGGACAGTGTGTCGTAAAACCCCCTCAGCCTAATTCTGGAGGAGAAGCAGATGAACAAACACACAAAGGTGTTTCTAAAAAGGTAAAAAGTTCAAGCTGAGTTAACATTTAAAATACATTTAACCAAATACTTAACATGTTACAAACACTGACGTTTTTTTGTTTTTTTAAAGGAAATGAACTGAAGCAGCATTTAAACAATGATAATAATAAAACAATTTATTTCACAACTGTCTAGAAAGTTTCAGTAAAATTTGGTTTGTAGTCCGTTTGGTATAAATACCCAGAAATACTGAAGGAACACCAGCCAAATCCAATACTTATGTAAAACTTTATGACATATAAAAAAAGTGTATGTAAACAAAGGTGGCGCCCCACAGATCCACCCTGCTGTTCCGCTATGACAGGAATCCAGTGAGTCTGTCACAGGAATGAAAATGACATTCCTGACACCAGCCAGTGACAGACTGACAGGGTGTAGTCGACACCACACCCAAACCATCCGCTTCAACGCAGACACCAGACTCTCCTGGATTATCTGGAGGTTTGTAGTTGGAGTAAATCTCCAGCGCTCAGTTTTACGGCTCTTTTGCGGGTTTGTGACTTTGAACGTCTCATGAAAGTGTTGAGGCGGTCCTGATCCTCCTAGAAAACATTTTTCATGGCTACATCTGTTCACTGAGTGCCAGAATATACAAACTGTTCTTCAAATCTGATCTCCACTTTTGTTGAACATTTTTCCTCTTTTTGTCATAATGCATGTTTTTTCAGACAGAGTTTGGAGACACTCACTATGTTTGTCATCGTCACATGTACAAGAAAATCTCAAAAGAGATCAGTCATTCATTAAAACAAAATTCATGACTAAAAAGATGAACAAAGAGTTCATCAGTCAATCATTGAAATCGATAAATTATAACTAATTGATTTTCAACTAAATAAAAAGGACATCTGCCGTTAACAATAAAATACATTGAATAAGAGGGTTATATTTGTTAAAAACCAGTATAAATAGTCATAAATATAACTAGAAGCAAATTTAACAAACGTTCATCATTGCACAAATCCAGCAGGTCCAGATTTGAATTTCTAACGCTATTTTCTTTTTAACAATGTTTAAAATGTTTATAGTTTTCTCACTGGAACCTGTAGTGTGATGAACCGGCAAACCGGCCAGGGTGGCTCAGTAGCTAGGTAGACTCCATCGACCTCGTGACCTTTGTTAGTCGCTGAAATGTCCTGCTATTACTCAGTCAAGACAATAGTAGTACAATGATCCGGACTGAACTGAGTTACTAAAATGCCCATTAATAAACATCTTTTTGGATTTCTGTGACAAATTCATTCAAGCACTGGGACTAACAGCATCATCAGCTGGAAACCACGGATACAAAAGATTTAAAAACGTCTGTTTCTCCTCCTGTTGTGTCTCTGCTGTCTTTGCCTTTTCTCTGTACATGTGAGGCAAACAGAAAGACGTCCAATCACCTAGTGGGGTCAGTTGCAGTTGTCAGAAGGTGAACCACAGTGAGGGACGAGTGTCGTGTTCACTAAACATGTGATAACCTTTTTATTTCAAACAATATCTGCATGAATTAGTATGACTTCCTTTGTTGAGAAGAAAACATGCAGGTTTTAAAGTTTTTACCTGTTGAATATACCCCCCCCCCCCCCCCCCCAGCATCAGTGGAGGCTCCAGCATCCCCCTGGAAACAAAGCGGGTTTAAATACATGTGAATAGAATTAAAGACTTTCAAATCGTAGGAGATCTCAAATTGTCCTCCAATTTCTTGTGATCTTTTCTGCTGATGTCTTACTGTAAATCAAAAGGATCTACATTCTTTGGAGTTTTAAAGTGAGAACACAGAGCAGCATTCAGACCAAACCCATTCACTGTGGGGAGGAGAAACCAGTTTGTGTTTGGAGGGCGTGCACCCAGCGGCCCTACCCTCCTGACAGACCTGCTCCGCAGAGACTCCATCGCGTCTCGCCTCTCTGCTCCACTCGCCCACCTGCTGCCAGAAGAGGAGGATGCCTCTCCAGTCCACTCTGTCCGGCAAGAAGTCCAGCTCCGTCCAGGCTGAGAGCACTCAGTGGGACGGGAAGACGTTTGAGCAGCTCAGGCAGGAATGTCTGCAGAAGGGGGTTCTGTTCGAGGACCCGGACTTCCCGGCCGCGGACTCGTCCCTCTTCTTCAGCCAGACCATTCCAGTTCAGATCCAATGGAAGAGACCAAAGGTATGTACGACGTTCTGCAGTTTGGTTGATGGGTTTCATGGAGGATGACGGCTCAAATCAAGTCCTCTGAATGTATTTGAAAGTAAAGATATGTGAGTTTCATGCTCCGGGTACAATATGACGGGAGAGGGAACTGTGTTCATTAAAAAGTTGTTTGTTTAAACTGGCAGCAGAAGAACCAGTTCTGCTTGAAAAGTAAATAAGAGCGTTTACAGACTGGTCACCATCATGCAACTCCGTGATCTGCAGAAGACAGAACATATTGATTCAGTCAGACCTTTACCTGAAACACGTCTCAGCTGTCCAGAACCTTAACGAGTTTGCCGGGAAGTTATCCACACATGTTTGTAGTTTTTTACTCTCCGTTTCTGTCTGGGGCGTTCCATCCGGGGAACGTCTAGGCTGCCGGCGTGCAGGTTTGTGTCAGGTCTGTTTAAATTAAGACCGGCGTCTGAATCAGGCCTCTGGAATGTGAACACACCTATCAAAGCGCAGCTCTCACCTGTCTTGATTTAAAAGAACCTGTTTCTTTTCCTGTTTTTCTGCTTGTCTTGCAGGAGATCTGTGAAAAGCCAAAGTTCATCGTAGGAGGTGCAGACAGAACCGACATCTGCCAAGGGCAGCTGGGTGGGTTTCAGAGGTCACTTCCTGTCCTGCATGCATGTTCTTTACTCATTTAACAACGATGGTACCTGGTTGCTCTCACAGGCGACTGCTGGCTCCTGGCGGCCATCGCCTCGTTGACTCTAAAAAAAGATGCCATGGCTCGAGTCGTGCCCCCCGACCAGGACTTTGACCACAACTACGCCGGCATCTTTCACTTCCAGGTGCGTCATCGATGGTTGAACACGTAAGGAGGGAGATGAGTCTGAGCATCTCAGGGATTAAGCCACAAACTAAAAAAGGTGTTGCTCTTCAAAATAATGCTGCACATTATTTGAATGTTTGCTGTGCAGCAGAGAAAGTCGGACATAAAAGGGGAAATTTAAAACCAGACAAGTTCAAATGAAAGGAAAGAAATTTTAGGAAATTAAGACATGAGAGAATTTTTTTTGTTTCTCAACTGTTGGAATTAAGTAAAGTTAAACACAAAGTAGTGAATTCATAGTTTAAATCAAATACTTATCGTTATTTTGAAAAATGTTTTGTTGGTTACTGAAGGAAATCTAATTCTTGCTGAATTTTCCATCATCTTGTTTTGTAGCAGAATCCTCAAACTTATCATGTTTTCTTTCGGCATCTTTTTTTTTTTAGTCCCACGTTTTGTACCAAAGAATGTCACAATAATTAGGAATAATTCACCGTTTTGTGGTTTATTTTTTTCAGTTCTGGCAGCACAACAAATGGCTGGATGTGGTTGTGGACGACAGACTGCCGACTGTGAGGAACCGCCTCATCATGCTTCACTCCGCCTCCAACGACGAGTTCTGGAGCGCCTTGCTGGAGAAAGCTTATGCCAAGTAAACGTCACGGTGATTCTGTCGAGAAGTCCATACCTCATCACCGTTTACCCTCCGTGACATTCTGTCTTTTTTTCCAGACTGAACGGCAGCTACGAGTCCCTGAAGGGCGGCAGCACCATGGAGGCCATGGAGGACTTCACCGGTGGAGTCGGGGAGATATATGAAACCAAGAGCGCTCCAGAGAACCTGTTCTCCATCATGAAGAAGGCCCTGGACAGAGGCTCCATGATGGGATGCTCTATTGATGTAACTTCCAGC
>CM074490.1:37391222-37404395 GCA_037389245.1 Oryzias sinensis
GCCAATAACAAGTCATTAGAGACTCTAACTAGTGCAGTTTCCGTACTGTGATGGGGTCTAAACCCCGACTGAAAGTCTTCAAAGAGGCAGTTGTCCTGTAGGTGGCAGTAAAGCTGCTTAACTACAACTCTTTCTAGGATTTTAGAAATAAAGGGCAGGTTTGATATCGGTCTATAGTTGGCCAAGATGCTAGGATCCAAACTGGGCTTTTTCAGAAGAGGTTTAACAACTGCATATTTAAAAGACTGTGGCACGTAACCCGTTTCCAGAGAGGCATTTATCATTGTTAATATGGGATCATTGATTAGGGGAAAAGTTTCTTTAAAAAGTCTAGTGGGAATTGGGTCTAACAGACACGTTGAGGATTTGGAGGACGTAATAATTGATGTTATTTCCGCTTGATCCACAGCAGTAAAGCAGTCCAATGTTACAGAAGTTTCTATGGATGCCTCCATTTCTACCACTTCAGCCTGTTCTGGGCTGATAGTAGGAATAACTTGATTTAACTTATGTCTAATATTTGAGATTTTACTATCGAAAAATGTAAGAAAATCATCAGAGCTGAGAGAAACAGGAACATGTGGTTCTACTGAGCTCTGACTGCGAGTTAATTTAGCAATAGTGCTAAAAAGAAATCTTGGATTGTTTCCATTCTCTGATATTAAGGTTGAATAGTACTGGCTCCTAGCTCTACGCAGAGCTTTTTTATAATTTAATAGGCTATGTTTCCAGATATCCAGAGACTGCTCTGAACCGGAGCGGCGCCATTCTCTTTCCAACTTACGGGTTTCTTGTTTAAGAGAACGAGTTTCAGCGTTAAACCACGGTGCTACTCGGTTTTGTCTGATGAACTTAGGTTTCAAGGGGGCAACAACATGGAGTGTACTCCTGAGGGCTTGTAAGGCATCATTAACAAAGTGGTCATTTATACTAGGACTGATACTATGGGAGCTGGACTCAGAGTATTTTCTCAGAATATCACTAAGTACTGGCTGAACTGTGTGTTTAAACTCAGACACAGAACGGTCAGTTAAGGTTCTTCTAAGCTGTTTCTTATTCACTGGGGCAGAAGGATGGTCCAGTGTAAACTGGAAGGTAATCATAAAGTGATCAGAAATGATGGGGTTAAGAGGAAGGACACTCAGCTGGCTGATCTCTATCCCATGGGTTAGAACAAGGTCCAGGGTGTGCTTATGACAGTGAGTGGGTTCATTCACACTTTGGGTGAAACCAACATCATCTAATAAAGCTGCAAAAGCCTTTCCTAGACAGTCACTGGGGTCATCAACATGAATATTAAAATCCCCTAATATTAAAATTTGATCAGAATCTAAGACAATAGTCGATAGGAAGTCGGAAAACTCAGTTAAAAATTCTGAATATGGGCCGGGGGGGCGATAAATAATTATGAGTAAAACAGGTTTTCCAGTTTTCCTGTTAGGGTGACTTAAAGACAATATGATGCTTTCAAAGGAGTTATAAGCATTTTTAACTTTAGGGCTGAGAAGTAAGCTAGACTGTGATATTACTGCCAAACCACCTCCTTTCCCTGAAATCCTGGATTTCTGATAGTTAGCATAAGTGGGGGGGGTTGCTTCATTCAATCTAACATAGTCATCCTGTTGGAGCCAGGTTTCTGTTAAGGCTAAAAGACTAAGGTTGTTATCAATGATTAACTCATTGACTAAGAGGGACTTGGAGGAAATGGATCGAATGTTTAATAAACCGCATTTAATGACATCATAATTCTGCTTGTGAGAACTGCTGTCTGTCACTTTAAGGTTTCTATGACGCGGTCCTTTCATTTGTCTTTCAGCACATAAGCTAACGCTTGAACCTGCTTGACTTTCCCTGCATGGGTTTTGCACCGGCACTAACCCTAAGGGAGGCTCAGAGGAGCGTTTTACACTGCTGCTCTGCGCCCGGGTCTCGTCTCTGGATTGTCAGGTTAACAGACTAAGGCTAGCAGAAATGTTTCTAGAAAGAAGAGCGGCACCGTCCCGGGTGGGATGGACGCCGTCTCTCCGCATGAGACCGGGCTTCCCCCAAAACGCACTCCAGTTATCCACAAAACCAACGCCGTTTTCTGGGCACCATCTAGAAAGCCAGCGGTTAAATGATGAAAAGCGGCTGTACATTTCATCATTGACTAAGTTCGGCAGGGGACCAGAGAAAATTACAGTGTCGGACATCGTCTTAGCCAGTTTACACACCGAAGTTACGTTTAACTTAACCACCTATGATTGTCTCCGTCGGGCATCATTACCGCCTGCGTGAATCACGACTCGACGGAACCTGGACTTACTCTGAGCTAACATCCTAAGGTTCCCCTCGATGTCACCAACTCTGGCCCCCGGATAACACCTGACTGTAGCCGCTGGGAGCTCCACGTTTCTAACTTCAGAAGAGCCTATAACCAGAGTTGAGTGTTCAGCGGGTGTGTCGCTGAGGGGGGAGAACCTATTACTAACGTGGAGTCTCGGGTGCTCTAAGCATTTAGCACTATGTTTCCTCCCAACCGGTACAAACCCCTGACTGTCTCCCGGCTGTTGGGAGGGCGCTGGGGTGCTAACTGGGTTAGCCCTGGTAGCGCGGCCCGCGCCACGAGTAACGACCTGGCTAGCCGGCTTAGCTTCCACTGTGCGGAGCCGCGCTTCTAACTGCTCCAGCCTGGCCTCCAAGTCTAACACAAGACTACACTTAACACACCTACCGCTATCTTCACTAAAGGAGGCAGGATCATCACTAAACATATGGCACATGGGGCAGGAGAAAGGAGGAGAGGCAGAAAGAGCGGTGGCCATGCTAGGTTCTAAGCTAAGGCTAGCGGTGTTTAGGTAAAGAGAAGTGGTCTATTTAGCAAAATGAGAAAGTGAACAGCAAGCGGTTTAACAGTGGTGAATTCGCTAATAAAAGGTACTAGATGTGAATATTAACCCAGATAACCCTTAGAGTAAGCAATAGTAGTCAGGCTAATGCCAAACAAGAGGACAGCAGTCACACACGACTAGCACTAGCACTAGCACTGGGAATAGCTCACCCGGAAATGACGTCACACTTTATGCTATTTTTGTTGATTAAGATCATTTTAATTTAGTTAATTTATTTAAATGTCAAATTTATTTTTCTTTATTCAAACATGAAGGATTCTATAGAATTCTATTTCATTTAAACCTTTAGAGTGAATCAAATAAAAACAGACAATTTCTCACTTAAATCTTTTACTGGCAGATAAAACTCAAAGATTCACCATTTTTACCTGGTTAATAAATACATTTAACATTTAAAGATTTTATACATTTTTACTCAATGATGATTTCAATGCTGCTCCACAACAGGAAACAGCTGTTTCTGTCAAAATAAAAGCAGGAAGCAGCTGTTTCTGTCAAAATAAAAGCAGGAAGCAGCTGTTTCTATCAAAATAAAAGCAGGAAACAGCTGTTTCTGTCAAAATAAAAGCAGGAAGCAGCTGTTTGAAACTGGCAGAAAAAAGCACTTTTCAGGTAAAACCAAACAGATCCAACGTGTTCCACAAAAACACCGTCTACAGGCGTGAAAGCTGCGTCAGAGCTGGAGCTCCGCCCCTTGTTAGTGAGTCTCCTTAAGGGTCATGGAGAACCCTCGTGAGCGTGCTAAAACCTGTGCATGTCTGCGTGAACATAAACACATCACACGTCGTTCCGTCCGTCTGAAGGTTTCTGGAGCATTAAAGGGAGCAGCCTCTGCGGGATGACCCTGTTCTGCTGGTAAACCGGTTCAGAACCTCCAGACTGAACCCGTTCTGCACATTACTGAACCTGGTAAAACTGGATCGTAGATCAGCTGAAGGAACCGGCGTTCTACCCCCCCACAGTGAGAAGACTCGTTCTGCAGACAGAAGGCACGTGATCAGGACGGGGCGGCTGCAAAACTGCAGGGTGACACCCCCCCCCCTCCGGTGTTTACTGTCCACTTCGTTTATTGTCCAAACGTTTTTGGGGTGTGACCACGCCCCAAGTCCAGACTGGGAGGGAGGGGCTTGCTTTCTTCTTTGTAACAAGTGCAAACAATAGTCTCCGCCCCTTTCAGGACGCCATGGCTGCCTGAATGGAAGCTTTGGGGCGGGTCAAACGAAGACCTTGGCGAGCGCGTCGGCCCCTGCGCTGCTGATGTAGCATTTGGTGGGGTGGAACGCCACGTCATGGATGGACTCCTCAAACTTCTTGCGGTGGGCAGTAAACTCCTGGATGCAGGTTCTAGTCTCCATGTTCCACAGACGGATGGAACAGTCATGACCTGAGGGGGCGGGGCATTGACAGCCAATCAGAACAGAGAACAGGCAGCACCGCTATTCATCTCCACATCCCTCCTCTTACATTCCATCCATCATCCATCAAACATTCACGGCTGGATGAAGCTCGTCTGCTGGACTTTATATATGTAGTTGTAGATTTAGATGCGTTAATTCTTCTCTAAGAGTTCTGGTTAATCGCCTGTCCGTCCTGGGGGAGGATCCCTCCTTCATGTGGACACCCCCGAGGTTTCTTCGTTTCCATGGAATACGTTTTTTAGGAGTTTTTCCTCACAGAGAAGGGGGGTCTAAGGGCAGGGATGCCAGTATAGCTTAGTCAGTTAGTTCATTTTAGTATTTTCCCATTGAACTCTATGTATTCATGATCCTTTTGAGTTCATGTTTTACTTTTTCAATTACCGATATGAAGCTCATCGAGACGACTGTTGTTGTGATTTTGGGCTACAAATAAAATTGAATTAAATTGAATCCATCCATCCATCCATCCATCCATTCATCATCCATCCATCCACATATGTGTGTATGAGAGAGTACATCTGCCGGTTCTGGTTCTGATTTAGGAAGTCTGGATTCTAGGAAATAAAAAGAAGTGTCCGTGCACGTGTCTGTGCACGTGAGTGGAGACTCACTGCCGGACATGAGGTACAAGCCGTTTGGGTCCACGGCGAGGCAGGTGACGGAGTCCAGGTGCGCCACCATGGCGTGGATCAATTTACCTTCAGGGACAAACAGGTTAAGAAAAAAACATTTCAGGTCCATCTAAGCACAAACACTGGGCTGGGCCGGGCCGGGCCGGGCCTGAGCGCCGGGTGACCCTTGTTCCACTCATAACTCCAACGGCTAAAGCTGCGCTCACTCTGAACACTAAATTCACGTCTGTCGCCTCTCTTTGGACTTGCGGCGAATTCGCTGCACGCCGCCTGTTTGTCAGAAATATGTTTACATTGTTTTGGTCTGATGTGTTTGTGTGTATCCTGTGTATCTCATCACAACCTATGGAGGACACGGAAAGCATCGGACAACCCGTTCATGACACCATTCAGAGACTCTCCCAGCACGGCGAGCTCCACCGTCTGCAGGACCTGCGTCTGAATGACGGCGCTTTCAGCGGTACTTCTGTCTCTGTGACCCAGCGTGACGACCTGCTGTCCCGCATTCATCCCAGGAGGAAACGTCAAATTAGAGGAGCTTTTTAATACCGTCTCCGTACAAATAAATCGGATCGGTCCTCCATGTTGGTTATGGACTCCAGCTGAGCGAGTCACTGAACACGTCACGTTCCGAGTCCCTGATTGGTTGGCGTGACATGTCGTCCTCGGCAATGTTCAGACTTCTGAACCCTGGCCGCGCTGTGCCTGACGCTCAGATGGCGCCTGTACGATGACTTGATGTCGAAACTGGACGCTACTGACCCAAAAACCGTGTTGGCTGTGAACGCCGCTCATGTGGGAGGCGGGGTTAGCAGCTGTAAGACATGCAACAGGTTCCACGTTGGCAGAAATAAGAACGTGATCGGCCGGGCCGGGACAGTGTCCGAGGGGTCAGAGCCAAACCTGGGGGGCGGGGGGACCCCGCCTTCATGGCGGTCTTCAGGCTCACCTGTGTTGTTGTCAAAGAAGCGGATGTGGCGATCTTCCTGAGCCGTGATGCTGATGGGCAGGGCGGGATGACTCAGCACTTTGTTGATCTTACAGGGGGCTTCTGTAGGAAAATGATGATGTCACCGTTATGGTCATGAAGGGAACAGAGTCAGGAACCTCACCAGTCCATCAGTGAAACCCCCCCCCCCCCCAACCTGCAAAGGTCTGGAGGGCCGCAGCAGCGCGGGCCACGCCCCCAAAGCGGCTCGTACCTGGCGCTCCGGCGGACTCCAGCTTCAGGACCAGCTGCTGCGTCTCCATGTTGAAGAGCCCCATGTGACCGCTGCTGAAGGATGCCACCATGTACGCCGGGTCGCTGCTCACCAGGTCCACCGAGGTGGGGGCGCCGAGCTCTGCGGCGGAACCGGGAGAGGGACGGGCGTCATGACTGAGCGTGTGCGAACGGTTGCAGAAAAGATACCAACCCGACAAACAATCCTCCCATTTGTGTCAAAGTTCAGACTTTTGCACTGAACTCTTTTCATCCTTTGATATAAATCAACAACGGCGCCCCCTGCTGGCCGTCTCCGCTCAGCAGCCTCGTCCAATCACAGCAGCCCTGCCTCACATTCAGCTAATTTGAACAAACGTCTAACCAATCAGAAGTCCTCGTTTCCTCGTGTGGAAATCGTCCCACATTTGCAAATATTCTTTAAATAAGGAAACAGATTTGTTTACCTTTTTGTTGGGAAGGAAACAAATCAGAAAAGCAGAAGTTAGGATGAAAAACAGAATTAAAGCTAAGTGACCAAAATGCAGCTAAAACTAAAGGAACTAGAACAGAAAAGCTTTTCAATTCAATTCAATTCAATTTTATTTGTATAGCCCAAAATCACAACAACAGTCGTCTCGATGGGCTTCGAAGTAAAACATGAACTCAAAAGGATCATGAATACAAAGAGTTCAATAGGAAAATTCAAAAATGAACTAACAAACTGACTAAGCTATACTTTTGACGAAGTTCTTGATGTAAACATTAGAAAAACGACTTTCTCCTTTAGGGGGAGGAGCCAGATGAGGTCATCGGCGGTGTTTCCTTCAGCCTCTCAAGCCTCTTCCAGGTTAGGGTTCTGCTTTCTGCAGGTCCGGTGAGACTGGCGGGCCTGGTTCTGACCTGCATGGTTTGTAACGGGTAACCGGATCTCCAGACGTCCTCACCTCCTCCCTCGTTGAAAACGGCGAGGCACGGCGCCGTGTCGGCAGCGTTCCACAGCCGGACGGTCCCGTCAGCGGAGCAGGAGAGGAGGCGGTGGTGAGCGGCGCTGTAGACCACGCCCCACACAGAGTCCGTGTGACCGCTCAGCGCCCCCCGCAGGACAGACGGCTCTACAGCAGACCGGAGTCAGAACCCGCTGGCGCACAGGAAGCTGTCCTCACAAGAAGGCGGGGCCTACCGTATGAGTCGTAGGGGTCAATGTTGGGGTTGGGGGTGTTCCAGCTCTGGATGGTTCCGTCCACCCCCCCGCTGAAGCACTGCTCTCCGCTGGCGCTCATGGTGACGCAGAGGACGGCGCCGCTGCAGCAGAAGGAAACGCTGAGCACGAGCAGAAACATCCGCACCGGGTGACAGAACCAACACAGAACCAGAACTTTGTTCTCGGTCAGTCTCCACCCATCACCTGTGACACCGCCCGAAGGGTTTGGTCTAACATGCAAAGTGGGTGTGGCCCGACGGCAGGCAGGGGGAGGGGCCTGCTGCAGCTGGCAGGCAGACGTCTCACCTGTGAGCCCTGAAGGTGTAGATGGGCTCCACGTCCAGAGCGGCACACCTGGAGGAGACGCCAACAGACAGGAAGTCAGAGCTTCACGCCGGGCGGGAACACACAGTCCAGCAGGACTCACTTCTTGGCCGGCGCCGTCCTCTGCAGGTTCCACAGCCTCAGCGTGTGATCCTCGGACGCTGTGACCAGAACCGGTTCCACCGGGTGGAAGGCCAGGCCGCGGACCGAGTCGAAGTGGCTCCGCAGGGTGAACCTCAGGTTCCAGGTCTTCCTCAGGGCGTCTTTGTTGTGGGACACCTGGAGACGGACGAGCCGCTGCTGCGTCTCTGACGCGCCTCGCTTTAAGCCCCGCCCCCTCAGCATCACTCACCTCGTACGCCGGGCTCTCCGCCTCGTTGGCGACCGTCAGCCCCGCCAGTTCTCCCAGCTCTCCCAGCCCCAGCTCGCCAGAAACCGCCTCATCCTCCCCCCCCAGGAGGAAGGACTTCCCCGTCGCCGGCAGGAACGCCATCGGCTCTGCAGACACCACAAAGTCTGAGACCCGGGTTCTGCTGCGGCGGACAGAACCGCGGAGGCGGAGCTACCGTCTTCAGGGCGCGCAGCGTCGGGCTCGGTGATGCGGGGCATGCTGGGCCGCAGGGGGGGGGTCACGGCCGCCTGCATGGGGGGCAGCTCCTCGGCGTCCCGCAGGTTGGCCAGCATGTCCTGGAGTTTGGACCGGTTCGGCCCTGGGGGGGACACGGATGAGGACTCCGTTTGTCTACAGAACCCCATCAACAGGCAGATCCACACACACACCGTGAAGAAAGGCTACCAGAACCGGACCGGACCTGCAGCAGCTCGGCCCGGACCTCGGCCCGGTCCGGCTCTGCCTGAAGCAGCGTAAACGCTTTGAGGGGACAGAAGTTTTGTCGGTTCTGGGGACATCAAAGCGCTTTCAGAACCATAATAATAATGGATTGGATTTATCTGCGCTTTTCAAGAAACCCAAAGCGCTTACATTATGTCCATTATTCATTCACTCCTCATTCATACTTGGTGATGGTAGCTACTGTTGTAGCCACAGCTGCCCTGGAGCAGACTGACAGAGGCGTGGCTGCCATTTCGCGCCTACGGCCCCTCTGACCATCACCGGGATCATTCATACACATTCACACACCAGTGGAGCCACACTGGAGGCAAGGAGGGTGAAGTGTCTTGCTCAAGGACACAACGACATTTTGGCTGGTGGGAGCAGGGATCGAACCGCGAACCCTTCGATCATTGGACGACCCGCTCAACCACCTGAGCCACTGTCGGCAACCATGAAGCAGAAGGTTCTGATGCTCCTCTGACCCAAAGAACCGGAAAGATCCAGAACCAAAACCAAACCGGCAGAAGCGAGGAGGAGGAGGGTGGACTCACTCTTCACCCCCTTCTTGCCCCGGCGCTCCTTCCTGTACTGCTCCTTCAGCTGAGCGATCAGCCCCTGATCCACGTCCCAGCCCAGCTCGCCGCCAGGATGCCGCTCCTCCTCTGCAGGAGGGAGGAGGAGGTCGTCATCATCATCATCATCATCATCATCATCATCTTCAGCCTCACCCCACTCCCCGCCATCCTTGCAGCCCCTGAACTCCGGCGGCCCGTCCATCTCGTCCGGGCTGGTCAGGAAGTCGAAACCTTTCAGCGCCTCCTCCGTGTCGGGGTCGTCGCTGAAGTCTGACGTGGTTGAAGACGACGAGGAAGACGAAGAAGACGAAGAGGACGTGGACGACGGCTTCCTCCTCATCTGTCAGAGAGGAAGAGAACATCTGTGAAACCCGCAGAACCGAAGAAGAACCGCAGGTTAAAAGGAAGCAGCTGAGGCGGTCAGAAGAGAAGAACCCGGTTCTGATCCACATGGAATGAAAGACCGCCATCAGGCCGCCATCAGGCCGCCGTCAGGCAACCATCAGGCAACCATCAGGCCGCCGTCAGGCAACCATCAGGATGCCATTAGGCCGCTGTCAGACTGCCGTCAGACCGCCATCAGGACGCCATCAGGCAACCATCAGGCCGCCATCAGGCAACCATCAGACTGCCGTCAGATCGCCATCAGACCGCCATCAGGCCGCCATCAGACCGCCATCACACCGCCATCAGGCTGCCATTAGGCCGCCATCAGGCCGCCGTCAGACCGCCATCAAACCGCCGTCAGACCGCCATCAAACCGCCATCAGGCCGCCATTAGGCAACCATCAGAACGCCATCAGGCAACCATCAGGCCGCCATCAGGCAACCATCAGGCCGCCGTCAGGCAACCATCAGGATGCCATCAGGCAACCATCAGGACGCCATCAGGCAACCATCAGGACGCCATCAGGCAACCATCAGGACGCCATCAGGCAACCATCAGACTGCCGTCAGACCGCCATCAGGCCGCCATTAGGTCGCCATCAGACCGCCATCAAACCGCCATCAGGCCACCATCAGGCCGCCATCAGGCCGCCATCAGGCCGCCATCAAACCGCCATCAGGCCGCTGTCAGACCACCATCAAACCGCCATCAGGCCGCCATTAGGCCACCGTCAGACCGCCATTAGGCCGCCGTCAGGCCCCCACAAGCCTGCTGTCAGACCGCCATCGGGCCGCTGTCAGACCCCCGTCAGGTCGCCGTCAGACCGCCATCAGACCGCCATCGGGCCGCCATCAGGCCGTCGTCAGACCGCCATCAGGCCGCCGTCAGACCGCCATCAGACCGCCATCGGGCCGCCATCAGGCAACCATCAGGCCGCTGTCAGACCCCCGTCAGGCCGATTTCATGGTAAAGTAAGAGCATTTCTCACAGCAGCTAGGTCCAGGACGGTCTTGTCCCGAGCTTCCTCATCCTCTTCTTCATCGCTGAACTCTGCCACGGCGTTCTCGATGAACTTGAAGGCCTCCAACATGATGGCCGGGTCAGGCAGGTCCGGTTTGCTGCAACAAAAGCTTGACTTCAGGAACACGTCTGCAGATGTGGCGTGGAAGGCGGAGCTTCTACCTGTCCTTCGGCGAGGACGGTTCGGTGCCGTTGACCATCCCGTCTGCCGGTTGGTCTCCGGGATCTCCGGTCAGACCCAGCAGAGCCCTCACCCTCTGAGACTTCACATCCAGGATGGCGTCGCTGTAGCCCACCTCCTGCAGGTATCTGAGTGCCACAGGAAGTCAGAGTTGATCTGTTTCCTGTTTACGGCCGCGTTCACGCATGCATACAGGTGTCCTCAACAACACACACACACACACACACACGTCCTGATTGGCTGCTCATTAATGTTTGCATCTTCATTTGTGATCAGGGAGAATCCCACATGTTCTCCTCTCAGCGTGAAAACCCGACCGCCACGCTTTGGACGGCCCAACATTTCCCTGAGTCAGCACTTTTTCACCATGGGTCTGAAAAATCCATTTGAACAGACGTCTTACCGCTCTCTGTCAGCGTTCGAGTCCCTCTGGACGGGATCAACCAAAGACAGAAACGGTTCCTGTAGAATCTCCTCAAATCACACCCAGTGAAAAATCCTCAGACTACCTACAGAATCAAGAGTCCAAAGTCCTGGTTCCGGTCCAGACCTCAGAGGAGCAGCAGCTGAAGGACATTTCTGCTGAAAGCACCAGTGTGTTTGACACCCCCCCCCCCCCCCCCCCAGGGCGCCGTACCAGCCTCCTGGGTCGCAGAGCCCCTCGACAATCCGCCATTCACACAGACACGCACGCGTGTGCACACGCACACACAGGACTCCCTAAAAGCCTTCAGTGGTGATCTTTGGGGGCTTTGTGTGTGTGTGCGTGTGTGTGTGTGTGTGTGTGTGTGTGTGTGTGTGTGTGCTTTGCCTCTCAGCTGCTCCCTCTAGGGGGCGCCACAGATTCTGGGGGACATGGGTAAAAAAATAAAATCCATTTGATTCTAGCTCCTTTTACTTTGACAGAAATCTATCCATCATCCATCCATCATCCATCCATCCATCATCCATCCATCATCCATCCATCCATCCATCATCCATCCATCATCCATCCATCCATCCATCCATCCATCCATCATCCATCCATCATCCATCCATCCATCCATCCATCCATCCATCATCCATCCATCCATCCATCCATCCATCCATCCACCCATCATCCATCCATCCATCCATCCATCCATCCATCCATTAATCTGAATGCCATGTCACACTGTGCCCACATACACTTTGTGCATGTTGCACCAATGAAAACTGTTCAGAAAAGTTGAAGTCTTTAAGTGAAATTTTTACAGATTTATCACAAACAAACCATGTTAAAATCACGGAAGACGTAGACTACAGATATATCATGCAAAGAACAGTAAACCATTAAATTCCTTCACAGAAATCACATTGCTTCAGCACCATGGTCAGCTCCCGCCAAGAGCCCTTTTGTTGCTTTGTTTTCATTAAACAGTTGATTTTCCTCATCCGCACCAATTGTACAACCGCTGTGAGGCGCCAGACGAGGCAGCCCACAGGGGGGCACAAGAAGGGGCACCGCAGGCGGGAAACACAGCTAGAGAGATCCGCAAAGACGGCCTGGCGCACATCTGCACCCGCTGTACCCGGCCATATTTTAATGTTACTATGGGGACAGCTGGCTGAGTTACGGACAATTACAGTTTTTCTCAGTCGCTTTAGTACAATTCTTAGACCAGAATTGAAGTTTGCAAATACGTGTGTGCATTTCTCAAAAAAATTTGTACAAACAGCAAAACACTATGGATTTCTTGCAAAAGCCTGTAACTTGCTCAAAATCTTTAGTTCATCTCTCAAAACTAAGTCTTAATGTCATTAAACATGTCAGTGCAATCAGAATGTCAAGTCCTTGAGTCATTGTCTACGAACAAGACAGTCAAATGACTTAGTCATGTTGTCAATATAACTGTGTATTTTAGAGGGAGGTTCTGACGTAAACTATGGCTAAAGTTTGGATGACAATTACTGTAAAATGTAAGTTACACCTTTTTTGTTTGATTGCAAGAGACTGGACAAGATTCACATTTACACTTTTATTGTTCATATTGTAATTTGTTGACAGACCATGTCATACCAACATAGAAAAAACCCACTGCAAACAGTAACACAAAGGGAAAAAAAAGATAGGACAATATTCTGTCCAACAGTAAAGGCAGTGCAGTAGGAATTGGTGTGGTCTTCCTACACCTCTATTGTTCCTGTATGTTAGGACACAAATTCTCATCCACATAACAGCGAATATCCTCTCTTGCAATGCATCAAAATATGTTTGTCACATTATGACAACTTGGTCAACCATTTTGCAGTTAATGACTTATACGATGCACTGTGTTTTGAGGAGTAAGACTATTGCACGGTGAACTATAGAATACATTTTGATCAACATGACATAAACAATTGATAATGTGGCAAAGAGCAGAGAATTGTACATAATCATTTGCATGGATGTACCAAAGCAATTGCAACTTGTTCAAAGAAGTGAGAAACTGCTTATATGATGTGCAGAAGTGACATCATGATGTGAAGATTGAACAAATAGT
>CM074490.1:37404895-37434895 GCA_037389245.1 Oryzias sinensis
TTACTTTATTGAAAAAGGTGAAGAATATATAAACCGTTAGATATTTTTGTGGCCCGAGCGGACAAGTGAAAAGTAAAGTCTTGTGGTCCGCACTGCTCGAAAAACAGGACCGGGCCAGCGGACAAATGGCTATGTCGAGCCCTGCTCTGACTCCACGGACACAGATCTCCTGTCAGGAAGCGCCCTGCAGCCTGAATGCCGTACCAAAGTCAGGCGCGAAATGTTTTCTTCCAGACGTCCAGAACTGATCATCGACGTATAACGTTTTCAGAAGCGAACTGTCCCGAAAAGGATTCAAACCGCAGCACGTCCATCTTTGTTTGCTTGTTTTGACCCCCCAGACCCACCTCAGCTACCCAGACCACAGCCAGAAGGACCACAGCCAGAAGGACCACAGCCAGAAGGACCACAGCCAGAAGGACCACCACAGGGGGCCCCAACGCCAGAGAGAAGGGGGGGCAGGAGCTGGAAGAATGCAGACTTCAGCCAAGGCAGAAGAACAGCCCTCCAGCCGCACCAGGGGGCCCAGCTCAGGTCCCCACCCCTGGAGAGCCCCGCAGCCCAAGACAAGACGCCCCCCACAACCTGGGAGTCCTGTGCATCCCCCCCAAACCTACACACGAACCATGCCCCCCCCCGAAAGGAAACCCGCTCCAGGCCACTCCCCACCATCACTAAACGTTTACCCTAAATAAAACGTCTACAGACGTAAGAAGAAATGTTCTGCTACCAAACATGAGTCAAGAAAGGGCGGAGCCTAAGAATAACTAAACCCACGCCTGCAAGAGGAGGCGGAGCCTAAGAATAACTAAATCCCGCCTGCAAGAGGAGGCGGAGCCTAAGAATAACTAAACCCATGCCTGCAAGAGAGGAGGCGTGGAGCCTAAGAATAACTAACCATGCCTGCAAAGAGGAGTATGAGCCTGAGAATAACCACCCATCGCCAAGAGGAGGCGGAGCCCGGAGAATTACTAATTCTACGCCTGCAAGAGGAGGCGGAGCCTGAGAATAACTAATTCCACGCCTGCAAGAGGAGGCGGAGCCTAAGAATAACTAAACCCACGCCCGCAAGAGGAGGCGGAGCCTGAGAATTACTAATTCTACGCCTGCAAGAGGAGGCGGAGCCTGAGAATAACTAATTCTACGCCCGCAAGAGGAGGCAGGGGCTCAGATTTGAACCTCTTACCGAAGTCTCAACGAGAATCTGACCTTCAAGCAGGACGCTTACTGAAAGGGAAGGTAAACCCCTCGGCTCCCTCTAGTGGTGACGCTGTTCACTAAACTAAAGACAGTTTTTCAGCTGAGAGAAGGTTTCAGACCCGTTTCTGGGGTTGAAAGAATCGAGTGTCAACCGTCCACACTGGCGTGTTTACTGTAAACCTGCAGGTCTAATGGAGGCATCGTCACGTCCAAAACACAGGATGTTATGATGTTCCACACATGCGCTGACACCTGAACGCGTCACCAGAAGTGCAGCAGAGTCCGCAGGTTTGAATCTCTTGATTCTGCTGCTTCTCCTACGAAGAGGTTCCTTTCTGAACGGCGACTCGGACCCCATTCTTTGGACGGCCAGAGCTGCCAGGCGTGCACCTGAACCCTCCTCTGGGCTCGTTTAGCCGCCGTCAAACATCAGCCGCTTCTCCTCTCACAAACTGACTGAGGGAGACAGATCTGCCTAAAAAAGGTTCAAATCCCCAAAATGTCTTGGAGGAGATTCAGGATGAGGTTCAGGATGAGGTTCAGGATGAGGTTCCAGGATGAGGTTCAGGAGGTCTTAGAGCACTTTCTTCTTCAACGTTTCCTGAGAATCAGTTATAGAGAACAAAGATCAGCTGCTGTTGGAGCCTGGAGCCCGCTGAACAGAACCTTGAGACTCACAGCTGCAATAACAGCCCTAAACTCTAGATGGCAGCGCCTGACCGCTTGTTTGCCTTGACTCGCCCCGGGATAAAACGGGCTTCTGTCCGCCTGTAAAACGCTCTTAGAGGTTTAGGAGCTGCCAGCATGTTGTCGTCATGAAGCAGCTCAGCCCGCTGGTGCTAGCTGGTTACGGATAAAAAGATTTTTAAGCAGATCTCCGACTGAGCAACGTTCTCCAAAAACTTTCACTGCGGTTTACTTCATCCAACCAAGACAGCTGACTTCTGGGCTTAAACCATGCCAAAATGCAGAGAGGCATGCTAAGGTTAAGATGAAACCTGGCATGCTAAAAATACATGAAAAAGCCTTAGCATGCTAACAGCTTTGGACTAGAACAGTTCTGGACTAGAACAGCTCTGGACTAGAACAGCTGCGGACTAGAACAGCTGTGGACTAGAACAGTTCTGAAGTGGAACGGTTCTGGTCTGGAATCGCTCTGGACTAGAACAGCTCTGGACTGGAACAGCTTTGGACTAGAACAGCTGTGGACTAGAACAGCTCTGATTGGAACAGCTCTGGACTAGAACAGCTCTGGACTGGAAACAGCTCTGGACAAGAATAGCTGAGGACTAGAACACATTCTGACTCAGAACAGCTGTGGACTAGAACAGCTCTGGATTGGAACAGCTCTGGACTAGAACAGCTCTGGACTGGAACAGCTCTGGACAAGAATAGTTCTGAAGTGGAACAGTTCTGGTCTGGAATTCGCCTGACCAAGAACAGCTCTGGATTGAACAGCTCTGGTCTGGAATCGCCTGGACTAGAATAGCTGAGGACTAGAACAGTTCTGGACTAGAACAGCTGTGGACTAGAACAGTTCTGAAGTGGAACAGTTCTGGTCTGGAACAGCTCTGGACTAGAACAGCTGTAGACAAGAATAGTTCTGAAGTGGAACAGTTCTGGTCTGAATCGCCTGACCAGAAATGAGCTGTGACTAGAACAGTTCTGGACTAGAACAGCTGTGGACTGGAACAGTTCTTGTCTGGAACAGCTCGACTGAAATAGTCGACTAGAACAGCTAGGATCAGGAACAGCTGTGGACTGGAACAGTTCTGGTCGGAACAGCTCTGGTCTGGAACAGTCTGACCAGAACAGCTGTGGTCTGAATTGTTTCGACTAGAACAGCTGTGGTCTGGAACAGCTGTGGACTAGAACAGTTCTTGGACTGGAATAGCTTGGTCTGAACAGTTCTGGTCTGAACAGCTGTGACTAGAACAGTTCTGACTAGAACAGCTGTGGACTGGAACAGCTCCCAATCTGGAACAGCTCTGGACTGGAACAGCTCTGACCAGGAACACAGGATCAGAACAGTCGCGGGACTGGAACAGTTCTGGTCGGGAACAGCTCTGGTCTGAACAATAGCTCTGACTAGAACAGCTGTGGTCTGGAAATAGTTCTGACTAGAATAGCTGTGGACTGGGAATGTTCTGGTCTGGAACAGCTCTGCAAGACTGGAACAGCTCTGGACTAGAACAGCTGTGGGACTAGAACAGTCGTGGACTGAACAGTTCTAATGGAACAGCCTCTGGTCTGGAACAAGCTCTGGACTAGAACAGCTGTGGTCTGGAATTGCTCTGGGACTAGAACAGCTGTGGTCTGAACAGCCGTGGACTAGAACAGTTCTGACTGAACAGCTCTGGTCTGGAAATAGTTCTGGTCTGGAATACAGACCAGGAACAGTTCTGGACTAGAACAGCTGTGGACTGAACAGTTCTGGTCTGGAACAGCCTTGACTGGAACAGCCTGGACTAGGAACAGCGTGGACGGAACAGTTCTGGTCGAAACAGCTCTGGTCTGGAACAGCTCTGAATAGAACAGCTGTGGTCTGGAATTGTTTCTGACTAGAAATAACAGCTGTGGTCTGAAACAGCCAGACTATCAGAACTCCTCCGATGAGCCGGTGTCTCTGTTTTAACCCGGAGCGCCACTCGCGGCGTCTCCGCTGAGCTCAGCCAGCGTCTGACAGTCGCCTGTAGCTGCAGGCGTTTGACAGACGGGTTGGAGCTGAAGTTCCCAAATCTTCGCCCGCAGTCATCCAGCTGCCCTTCACGATGATGGCAGAGGAATGTTGGTTCTCGGTTTGTTTGCCTGTTGGAAGCGTTTTCTTCTGGATGAACTTCTGCTCTTCTGCGGCGGTTCTGTTCTGGTTTTCAGGTTTCTACAGGGGAACCTCAAACCCCAAACTCGTCCTCCAGGCTGCTGTTCCTTCTTTTTCAGTGTTCTTCAGCTGGTTTGGTCCTCCAGCTCTACAGAACCCAGCTTCCTGTTCTTCATTCGGCTCTTTCTGCGTTTAACCTTCAGTGATCGTTGATGTTTGCTGGAAACATTTATCGTTCTGACTTCACTCCGAACTTTCGACAACGTCTACTGTTCTCTTCGGCATTTTCCAGAAGCAGCGTCGTCTCTGGAGGAGAATCTGTAGGTTTTTCTCAGCGTTTCTTCCCGCTGGTTTGGTTTTTCTGGTCGCCGCCGTTTGTTTCCCGCCCGACCTCCGAGCGCCACGCACGCGCCGCCCCCAGCAGCCGCAGCTGCCCTCCAGACCAGAACATTGCGATCCAGCAGCTGCACATCTGCACCCCCCCCCACCTGTCGCCCGCTCCTGAACCGCCACTCAAACGTCCTGCAGGAGTTCTGATAAGAAGAATAACTAAACCCACGCCTGCAAGAGGAGGCGGAGCCTAAGAATAACTAAATCCATGCCTGCAAGAGGAGGCGGAGCCTGAGAATAACTAATTCCACGCCTGCAAGAGGAGGCGGAGCCTGAGAATTACTAATTCTACGCCTGCAAGAGGAGGCGGAGCCTGAGAATAACTAATTCCACGCCTGCAAGAGGAGGCGGAGCCTAAGAATAACTAAACCCACGCCCGCAAGAGGAGTATGGAGCTCGAGAATTACTTAATTTACGCTTCAGTAAAGAGGAGGCGAGCCTGAGAATAACTAATTTACGCCTCGCAAGAGGAGTGCAGCTCAGATTTGAACCTCTTACCTTCTGGAAGTCTTCAACGAATTCAATCTTTCGGTTAGTGTGACGTTTTACTGAAAGGGAAGGTAAACCCCTCGGCTCCCTCTAGTGGTGACGCTGTTCACTAAACTAAAGACAGTTTTTCAGCTGAGAGAAGGTTTCAGACCCGTTTCTGGGGTTGAAAGAATCGAGTGTCAACCGTCCACACTGGCGTGTTTACTGTAAACCTGCAGGTCTAATGGAGGCATCACACGTCCCAAACACAGGATGTTATGATGTTCCACACATGCGCTGACACCTGAACGCTACCAGAAGTGCAGAGTCCGCAGGTTTGAATCTCTTGATTCTGCTGTTTCTCCTACGAAGAGGTTCCTTTCTGAACGGCGACTCGGACCCCATTCTTTGGACGGCTGTGAGCGCGGCGTGCACCTGAACCCTCCTCTGGGCTCGCTAGGCCGCTGTCAAACATCAGCCGCCTCTCACAAACTGACTGAGGAGACAGATCTGCCTAAAAGGTCTCAAATCCCCAAATGTCTTGGAGGAGAGATTCAGGATGAGGTTCAGGATGAGGTTCAGGATGAGGTTCAGGATGAGGTTCAGGAGGTCGTAGAGCACTTTTTTTTCCTTCAACGGTTTTCCTTGAGAACTGTTATAGGAGAACAAAGATCAGCTGCTCTCTGTTGAGCCTGAGCTCCGGGCTGAACAGAACCTTTGAGACCTCACAGCTGCAATAACAGCCCTAAACTCTAGATGGCAGCTGCCTGACCGTTTGTTTGCTTGACCTTTGTCCTTCCGGACAAACGGGCTTCTGTCCGTCTGTAAAACGTTTTAGAGGTTTAGAGCCATAGCATAAGAAAACACATGTAGCTAGCTCCGCTGCTAGCGTTATTACGGATAAAAGATTTTTACAGATCTCCATCGAGCAACGTTTCTCCAAAACTTTCACTGCAGGTTTACCATCCAACCGCACAGCTGGACTTCTGGCTTAAACCATGCCAAATGCAGAGAGGCATGCTAAGGTTAGCATGAAACCTTGGCATGCTAAAATAAAGATGAAAGCTTTGGAAGATGCTAACAGCTTTGGACTAGAATGTTCTGGACTAGAACAGCTCTGACTAGAACAGCTGCATTCAGGAATGCTGTGGACTAGAACAGTTCTGAAGTGGAACGTTCTGGTCTGAACCTTCCTGACTAGAACAGCTCTGGACTGGAACAGCTTTGGACTAGAACAGCTGTGGACTAGAACAGCTCTGATTGGAAATGAGCTCTGGACTAGAACAGCTCTGGACTGGAAACAGCTCTGACAAGAATAATTGAGGACTAGAACAAATTCTGGACTAGAACAGCTGTGGACTAGAACAGCTCTGGATTGGAACAGCTCTGACTAGAACAGCTCTGGACTGGAACAGCTCTGGACAAGAATAGTTCTGAAGTGGAACAGTTCTGGTCTGGAATCGCTCTGGACTAGAACAGCTCTGGATTGGAACAGCTCTGGTCTGGAATCGCTCTGGACTAGACCAGCTGAGGACTAGAATAGTTCTGACTAGAAATGTGCTGTGGATCAGAATGAAGTTCTGAAGTGGGAAATACCCCAGTCTGGAACAGCTCTGGACCAGAACAGCTGTAGACAAGAATAGTTCTGAAGTGGAATGAAATGTCTGAATCGCCTTGGACTAGAACAGCTGTGACTAGAACAGTCGTGACTAGAAACAGCTGTGACTCGAACAGTTCTGGGTCTGGAACAGCTTTCTGGACTGGAACAGCTCTGACTAGAATAGCTGGTGGACTAGAAGGAAGTGGACTGGAAACAGTTCTGGTCGGGAAACAGCCTGGTCTGGAACAGCCTGGACTAGAACAGCTGGTCTGGAATTGTTCTGGACTAGAACAGCTGTGGTCTGAAATAACAGCTGCAGGGATCAGAAATGGTTCTGGACTGGAACAGCCTGGTCTGGAAATGTTCTGTCTGAACAGTTGTGACTAGAACAAAGTTCTGGACTAGAACAGTCGTGACTGGAACAGTTCTGGTCTGGAACAGCTCTGGACTGGAACAGTTTCTGGGACTAGAACAGTTGTGACTAGAACAGCCGTGGATCGAACAGTTCTGGTCGGGAACAGCTCTTCTGGTCTGGAATGAGCCTGGACTAGGAACAGCTGTGGCTCCTGAACAGTTCTGGACTAGAAACAGCTGTGGACTGGAAATAAAGTTCTGGTCTGAACAGCTCTGGACTGGAACAGTTTCAGACGAAACAGTTGTGACTAGAATAGCTGTGACTGAAACAGTTCTGGTCGGGAACAGCTCTGGTCTAAATGTCCCTGACTAGAAACAGCTGTGGTCTGGAATTGTTCTTGGACCAGAACTGCCAGGTCTGAAATGTGCTGTGGACTAGAACAGTTCTGACTGAACAGCTCTGGTCTGAACAGTTCTGGTCTGGAACAGCCGTGGACTAGAATAGTTCTGGACTAGAACAGTTGTGGACTGAAACAGTTCTGGTCTGGAACAGCTCTGGACTGGAACAGCTCTGATCAGAACAGTTGTGATCAAACAGTTCTGGTCGGGAACAGCTCTGGTCTGGAACAGCTCTGGACTAGAACAGCTGTGTTCGGACCGTTTGGGACTAGAACAGCTGTGGTCTGGAACAGCTGTGGACTACTGTGAACCTCCGATGAGCCGGTGTCTCTGTTTTTAACCCGGAGCGCCACCGCGGCGTTCCGCTGAGCTCAGCCAGCGTCTGACAGCTTCAGCTCAGCTGCAGGCGTTTTCCTGACAGACGGGTTGGAGCTGAAGTTCCCAAATCTTCGCCCGCAGTCATCCAGCGTTCTCTCACGATGATGGCAGAGGAATGTTGGCTCGGTTTGTTTGCCTGTTGGAAGCGTTTTCCTTCTGGATGAACTTCTGCTCTTCTGCGGCGGTTCTGTTCTGGTTTTCAGGTTTCTACAGGGGAACCTCAACCCCCAAACTCGTCCTCCAGGCTGCTGTTCCTTCTTTTTCAGTGTTCTTCAGCTGGTTTGGTCCTCCAGCTCTACAGAACCCAGCTTCCTGTTCTTCATTCATTTCTTCTGCGTTTCTCTAACCTTCAGTGATCGTTGATGTTTGCTGGAAACATTTATCGTTCTGACTTTCACTCCTGAACTCCTGACAACGTCTACTGTTCTCTTCGGCATTTTCCAGAAGCAGCGTCGTCTCTGGAGGAGAATCTGAGGTTTTTCTCAGCGTTTCTTCCCGCTGGTTTGGTTTTTCTGGTCGCCGCCGTTTGTTTCCCGCCCGACCTCCGAGCGCCACACGTGCACGCCGCCCCAGCAGCTGCAGCAGCTGCCCTCCAGACCAGAACATTGTGATCCAGCAGCTGCACATCTGCACCCCCCCCCACCTGTCGCCCGCTCCTGAACCGCCACTGCAGGAGTTTCTGCAGCGGCGGCGAGGAGCCGCGCTCCACCGTGACCGGAGCAGCTTTCTCTGCAAACAACCTCCACGCGAGCGGATCCGTATGAGGGGGGGGGGCATACACAGACCTTTCTGCGCTTCCTCTTGCGGCGATGGGGGGCCGCCGTGCCGGGGGTGGCGGGGGCTTTGCTCTCCGCGGAGCCCATGACTCCAGACCAGCCGCTGCTCCTCGGCTCCTCACAAAGCGTCTGACTCTCGCTCTACCTGTTCAAGCCTCGCGGCCCTCCCCCCGCGGGGCCGGCCTCCCCCCTCCTAGAATGCCAGTCATTCCTGCACCTCCCTGCGCTCCTCTGATCTCCTCACACGGGTTTGTAGTTTGTCTGCAGACGTCAGTCACACAACTTCAAACGGAAGTTTTCATTTACTCGCCAACACCACTTCAGAGCCCCGCCCCTTTTCCAAACTCCACCCTATCCTGCTCCCAACCCCCCCAAGGAAACGGGGAGCCGACTGTTTTTATCCCCTCAGTTTAGATTTAAAAATGTCTTTTTAAAGACGACTGGAAACAGATGAACCCAAAAATGTCTGAAATTGGATACAAACTAAAAACCAAAAGATTTTTTCTAAACTGATAAAAATGTTTAGAAATATAAACAACATCAAACACTTTCAATCTATTCTTTTAAGCTTTTCTGTCTTCTTTCATTTTGTTCCTTAAACTGATTTTCTTGCAAACCGGAGCAGAGATCAAAGGGCAGGAGGTCATGTGACCTTCAGCTGTTTGAGCGCCGATAACAGCCGCCTGGAGATAACATCTCAACTAAAGATCAGAGAGAAGCGGCGGCGGCGTTTGCCTCCCACACGCCGCTGCGAGGCGGCAGGAAGCCTTTGTGTCGCTCAGCTGTGGCGGAGCGTCCCACCGCTGAGGGAACGGGTTTGAGCTTCAGCGCTGCAGCATCGTGATGTCAAACACCAGCTGATCGAAGCAAACACTGAGCGTCCGGGACTCCGCCCACAACATCCTGCTGCAGCTGTGATCCGGGCGTTTCCACGAGTCACCTGGAGGAGCTGTCTGATTCTGAGGAAACCGCCGCCCACTTCCTGCTGGGTCACTGACAAATACCTGGCAGGTGAGTGACGGCTTAGTCACCAGCACGGGATCCCCCCCCCATGTCAGCGCTGCCAAAGCAGAAACGGCTGCTTTCCACTTTCACTTTAACCCCTTCAGGCCTGGACGGTTTCAGATCCTGGATTCACCGCCGTTCACGCTCTTTGGACGCCGCTAACCGCTCACACGCGTGACGGAGATCTGAAGCCCATCAGCTGCTGTCCTTTTCTGAAAGCAAGTATTTAATATTTTCATTTGACGCTTTGTTTGACCGTGGTGGCATAAATATCACTGCATAGAGCTGCAGCTCCTCCCACAAACACCCATCCTGAAGGCGCTGTGGGAGGAGCCATCAGCGAACCAAACCGCCGCCGGTTTCCCACCAAACTTCTGTTCTTTTTGCTCCATAAGCAGGTTTGGGTCAAACGGACGGACCCAGCAGAATTCTCTGTTCTCTAAACGCCGTCTGTGTTTGCTTTAGAAAATATTTAAAACTGTAAAATATGTTTTCATTTATTTGAAATACAGCCTCATTTATTCTTATTATTATGTGAAAAGATATTTTTATTCTGTGAAGCGTTTTAGTCTGAAAAGTTTGTTATAAAGATGTTAAAAAGTTGTTTTTTTGATGCGAAGGTTTCATTGTTTACCACAAACAAAAGCAATAAATAGAAGAGAAGAACAGATTCTGAAAACGTCTAAAGCGGCTGTGGAGTCTCTGCAGGGACGCTTTTTTCTCCACGCCAGCATTTCCTGCAGATTCCTGCAAACTATTCGTGTCAGCAGAGTTTGTTTGTTAGGAAAAGATCTTCAGCTTCTTCACATTTTTGTCAGACAGTCTGGATAAAAGCAGCTTTTCTCTGACTCACTGCTGCCCCCTGTAGACAGGATGGAGCATCAGCATCCGGCGTTTTTTGTTTGTTGTTTTAAAAAACACTAAAATATGTCTCAAACAAAGATTTATCTCTGTGATTCTCAGGAAGCTTTTGAACAGGATGTTGTGCCATCAAAGCAGGAAATTGAGCGGGAGGAGCTAAACAGAAGGAGGTGGGTATTACATGGAGGAACAGGTGCTGGATGACGGTGGCTAGAGCCTCCACCCGGCGGTTCCCCTGCAGCAGCAGCCTCCTCAGCTGGACCACCGCCTGGTTCTTCCCCTCGTCTCTTTGTTCTGGTTCTGCTTATCTGCAGCGCCGCCCACACCCGGCCTGGATGCATTCTGAAGGCGGGTTGCGGTTTTTGTGTTCGACGAGGGCCCGGTTCGTGTTCTGAACCAGAACCTGCAGGTCCAGTGGGGCTGGGGGGGTCAATAGCGGGCAGAATCGCCCAGACCCTGAAGTTTCCGTTTGTGGCGTCCGACACAGAGATGAAGAGACAGATCTTCAGAACATTTTGGGTCTGGAGTTTGGGCCCAATGGTGTTCAAGCCAGTTCTGGAGTCCGGCCGTCCCCGATGGAATCAGAAACATAAACCGCAGATCAATAAAACTTCTGAGATGCTTTAAATTTAAATCCAAGTCAGATTCTGCTGAACGAAGAAGCAGACATACCAGTTCCAGGGGCTGGTTCTGCTGGTTCTGCTGGTTCTGCTGGTTCCCTGCAGGCGGGCAGATCCTGGGAGGATTGGGGGGTCGAGCCTCAGCTGGTTTTCTGTCAAGAGGCTGGCTGACGTCTTAGAGCGGGAGCAACATTCGGCATGGTGACCACGCACGTGAACGTGCGCTCCAGAGCGTGCACTCCAAAGCTAACGTGCACTCTGGAGCAGAGTAGCAGCATGACCCGCCCAAACACTCGCTCAGACTAACACAGACCTACACAGCAGCCCGGCAAACACAGATGCATCATGGGAATGTTCTGACTGCCGTCAATCTATGATCGTAGGATCCTGAAAAGCCATTAGAGGTTTCTGAGAGTCAAGACTGTGGGAAAGAGCAGCTGCTGCAGAGGTGATCTAAACTGGTTCTTGAATCCAGTCTGAGACCAGATCAAACTGAGTCTGAACCTGATCCAAACCGGATCTGAACCGGGTTTGAACCAAACATAAACCAGATCTAAACCGGGTTTGAGATGGGTCTGAACTGGGTCTAAACCAGATCTGAACCAGATCTGACCGGATCTGAACTGGATCTGAACCAGGTGTGAACCAGATCTGATCAGATCTGAACAGGTTTGACCCAAACTTAAACAAGGTCTGAACCAGATCCGAACCGGGCCTGGGGGTAGATACAGACTGGGTCTAAACAGGTCTAGACCAGATCTGATGCATTATCTGAACCAGATCTAGACGGGTTTCACCCAAACAGATCCGAACCAGGATTGAGATGGGTCTGAACTGGATATGAACCAGGTATAAATCAGCAATGGACTGATGCGCCTCTGGGACAGGTCTGAACCAGGTCATAGTTCTCTTCTCGTCACATCAGACTTCCTGTCATGACTTTTTAGCCTCGGTTTTTGATTCCATGAATAAACTTTTTTTTTTAGGACTGAACTCTGATGTGAGGTTGGGACGGTTGTAGAGACGTTTGAGAAGTCTTCCAGTTTATAAATGCTTTAAAGCTGGAAAAACAATCGTTTCGGTAACCCTAGTTCTATCCTAGGCACTTTAACATTGGGAGGTGGGTCATCTAGACCCACTAGACAGTGCTCTGAACCTTTTTTCTTCAATGATTTGTGATCTTCACTGGTGTCCATGGATTACATGTAATCTTTCACCTTTATCCACCTTTGTCATGGTGGAGAACACCTCAATGGAAGGGGGTCATCTAAAAAAAAAGATAGCACAAGGGCTAGATTGTTGTCTTTTATATTTTACCTTCTGGTTTTTTCTGTTGCTATAGCAACTTTCTGAGCCAAGAATACCATGGCCTTCTTGTTTGGTGGGTTTTGCAACTGTTTCTGCTCCCAAATCAATTTCTGACGTCAAGAACATCAGTAGTTCTGATTTTACTCCCAAAATGTCAAATCAAATCCTAAACTTCTCTAAACCGAGGACACCCAAAATCTGAGGATGAAGATCAAGGAAAAGGTTCTTCCACCTGAATCCAGAACAACCAAGAGAACACAGAGCTGAGACTCTGGCCTTCCTGGTGGGACAGACCGAACTATCTCTACAGAGAAACATCTGGATATGAAGAAACTCCACTGAGTTCCTCGCCGGGTTCTCGAAAGAGTCCAAACACGGCGTTCATGTGTGATGGTGCAGCGTGTGTGTCAAGCATGTTCAGCGTGGGCGTGGCTGTATGTACCTGCAGGCTGCCAGGTGGACATGCAGACCTGCTGAGCCAGACTGAGGGAAAACCAGACCGTTAGCATGCAGGTCATAGCCAGTGACATAATCACGGTCATAATAGTCATAGCCCTGATCACATGATCACGGTCTGTAGCGATCATAGAGGTAGTCACATAGGCGGCCATGATGCCATGACATGATCGTCTGATATGGTCACATGTGGTGGTCATATAATAGCAGTCACATGTCTGATCTATAGCGTGGTCACATGTGTGACATGATCTTGATCACATAAGCGGTCACATAGCTATTAGTCATAGTCACAGTCATAATGAGGAGTGACATAAGCCAGTCATAATCTGATCCTAGCGTGGTCATAGGCGTAGTCATGATCGCAGCGTGAAATCATAATCTGATCATAGCCAGTGTAGCGTGATCACATGGGGCGCGTCATGAGGTGGTCACATGGTGATCACATAGCGTGGTCATGGCAGCTTATGATCACGATCTATGTGAGTGACATGGCGGTCATAGGCGCGATCTGTAGTCATGATCACGGTCTCGCCTTGATCACATGGCGTGTGGTCATAATCTGGTCACATGGCAGGTGACATAGCCCAGTCCACATAATCTGATCCTGGCCTTTGGCTAGTCTATGTGCAACCACATGATCACGGTCACATGGCGTGGTCATGGCCGGCCATGATCGTCACATGGCAGGTGACATGGCCGGTCATAGGCAGGCATGATCTGTTAACATGGCGGCCCATCAATCACAGTCATGGCCTTGGTCATAATCTGATCATGAGGTGACATAGCCCAGCCACATGATGCAGTCATGGCAGTCACATGGCGTGAGTCATAGTCTCTTGAAGTCCCATGGCCAGTGACATGGCAGGTGAAACATAATGGCGTCACATGATACGGTCATAGCGTGGTCATGATGGAAGTCATGGCAGGTGATGACAGGACCCAGTCATGGCGTGAGTGACATAGCGTGGCCCATGGCGGTCATGATATGGTCATTCTGGCGGCCCATGATGCGGTCTGTGAGTGACATGGTGACGGCTCGGTGACATAGCGTGAACCGCCGTGCAGTCACATGGCGATGTGACAGGACAGTCATGGCGTGGTGACTGACGTGAAGTGACATGGCGTGGCCCACATGGCGGTCATGATATGGTCATTCTGGCGGCCCATGGCGTGGCATGACCGCTCATGGAGGACAACTCCAGCTGGGCGGTACAATCTGCTTCCATCAATGTGGATGGTTCTAGAGCGACAGGGCGGTCCTCAGAAAGGTGAGTTGATGTCTGGAGATGAAGGTCAGCGGGGGGTGGGGGGTGGGGAAATGTTGAGTTCAGGTTCTCTGACCAAAGACTCTAAAACTGGGACCAATGCCTCTGTTTGATGCTCAGCATCACTTCAGAGCAGTGGAGTTACATATCATCTGAAGCCCCTCGTGGGCTCCTCACCTGCCCCAGCAGAGAGTTCTCTTTCTGTCTGTGGGCAGAAAGGTGTACTTTATAAACAAAGTGGCAGTAAATTTGTTTCTGGACCAGCAGGAATCTCCTGAGATCTTTCAGCAGATTCCCAGTGAGGCTGCAGAATCTGGAAGGAACCAAAGGATTGACGGTTGACCCATCAGCATCCAAACCCTAATGAGATCATGACTGGTTGTGATCCCCGTCTTTAATAGGCTACCTCGTTAACACATAGAGTTGTACGCTTCTATGTGGCGCTGCACAGTTAAAGCTGGGATTACTACAGGATTACAGAGTCCAAGTGTTTGCAGCACAAACAAGGACACCTGGTAGAGGACCTCTGCAGGATCATCCGGACAAGCCTCCACACCGCTGAAGAGCTCCATGACGTCCTTCTGGACATCCTTCCTATCGGTCTTGTTTTCCTCTGGCTTCTTTCGCTCATCACCATTCCACGGTCCCACACAGGCCTGTTACCCATAGAAACAGGCATACCCCAGTCTTTAGGAGCACAGTCCTTAGATCATCTGGTTTCTCAGCAACTTCTACTTTCACTTTCTGCGCCAGGCAGGCTTCATGCCTGAAGACCCCTTCAAGACAGAGAAACCCATTGCATTATGGTGAGAAAGGATCCCAAAAGAACAACAGGAAACTAGCGCTGACAGGCCAAGATCTCACCAACAACCAAGCGAGGCCAGTCTCCATAGAGGTGTTTTTTATGCGAAGGAGCGCTATTCGATTCCCCGCCAAAGCAGGACAACTAGAAACTCCGCTTCCCACAGCAATCGGTCACATTCCAAGAGTGGAGTTGATGCAGGTCACGCCCCTTCAAGCGCAGACGAATTAAGCAGCTGGAGCAGAGTGAGCCTGTTGGCTCAGCGTTTAAGTGAAGGCAGGAAAACTCAACAGAGGTTCACTTCTGTCTGCTACCTGCAGCTGCCAGCCTGTGGGGAGGGCTGAGTTACGGCTGCAGCATGATGGTTATTAGAGGAAGAAATGTTTTAGTTTCTATCCTCAGGGGAGCTGCCACGTGTGTGTCCTTTTACTCTTTGTTGAGTTATTTGAGAATAGTTGAGTTCAGTTTATTCACCTCTCTTTCCATCCATCCACTGTTGCTGGAGCCTATCAGCTACTGTCAGGCCAAGGCGGAGTTCCACCTGGACAGGTTTTTGTGCTCCATTAAAAAGTGGGAGATGGTTGCCATGGTGATGTGATAACGTTTTAAAAGTAATTCCTACGTTTTTTAATTCTGGTGATTCTGTGAGAACGTTCTGATCGCATGAAGCCAGAAATGTTAGGATGTTCTGGATAAACGCTTCAGAAATGAGGGAAAAGGATTCATCTGCTCCGGTTCCTGATCTGTAAGCAGCACAGCAGAGAACATCTTCACGTACGTCACAGCAGCTGAAGCAGCCACCCTACCATCTGCTTTACATCTGGAGCAGCTGCAGATTAAAGCTGGCCTGTTTGGCCCTGACTGCAGCGCTCTGCTGCGGCGTGCACGTGTGGCGAGTAAAGCCTGCTCTGACACGGATTGGAGGCGACGGCAGCAGAAGTGGGTCTGTGGCGCTCAGACCCAGAAAACTGGCGAACACGTGCAGCTGGGCTCAGATGGACGAAACGCCATGCTGGTCCGGCGCTGGCTTAAACGCCGAGAACATCCTGAACACGAAACGGCGAGCAGACGCTAATCCACATTCTGCTGTCAGACGGTCTGAGACAGAAATCTGTGAGTTTAATCCCAGCAGAGCTTTTGCATCTGCAGATGTTCTGACAAGACAGGAACACGGAGACGTTTATCTGCCAAGAACCGCAAAGGCCAGGTCAAGGTCACTGAAGCCGCTTGGCTGGTCCAGCAGAGCCAAGATCCGTCCTCACAGGTTTCCACCTCAACAGGAGAGATGTGGCGACATCTAGTGGCTCAAACTCTAAACTGCAACCAACTCTGTGAAGCGAGTTTGGAACAGAGAAGACAAGTTTGACCTGACCTGAAATTTGAAGGTCAAACTGTCACTTAGAGACAAATCAGCTGATTCAGATGTTTCAAGTGTTTGTGACAGTAGTTGGAGGTCGAGTTACTCTGTGCATGGTATGCCGTCTGAGATTGAGCTGACAGGAGGTAAACGCCCGCACTTGCGATGTACAAAGGGTTTGTTTAGGACCCGTCTGTTCATGGAAAACAGAGTTAGGACATGTTAACTAGCTCCGCCTTGAGCTTTACTTCACTGAGGTACCTAGGACCGTCGGACCCTGGAGGACCGGACCTTCATCATAGTGAAGATGAGCAAACCCGCCCCCCTTTAAGAGTCTGCAGCTGCTTCCAGTCCCGTGAGGGTTCCTCCAGAGAAGGAGAGGGCTTGCACATAGGAGCTTCGGGGAGGGGGGTCTGTGTTCATCAGCTACGGCGCCTCAGAGGATCTTTGATGTGGACTAAAAACATAAACGTTTGAAACGTTTCTATCCAACGATTTACTTTGATGTTTCATGGTCTGACTTCTCTGGGTGTCCCCTGCAGGTGAGCCCCTCTGCCCCCCCTCCCCAGCCACACAAACCGCGCCATCCATCCCAGCTGGCCTGCAGAGGAAGATCTCTATGAGCAGCTCTGAGGGAGGTGATGAAGGATGGCATGTCTGTGAGGATGAAAGATGGGATGGGGCAGGGGGTGATGGACAGATCCAGACGCGTGGAAAACCACGTGTTCTTCGGCATCGGCAGCAGCTGAAAGGTTCGGAAGCCCTTTAACCGTCAGCTTCCGCGTGGAAGTTGGACGACAGTCGTGGAACCTGGCATCTCTGGCGTCTGGGGGTCAGACGGGGGGATCAGGTGAAACACAACCGGCTTCAGGCTGAAGGGCAGATCTGACCTAGATGCCAGAGTTGCTGGTTCCGCTGGTCGGCGGAGGACAGAGACTGAAAGTCTGTTGGCTCCTGAGGCAGAGGGCCGTCGGCGCTGAGCGTGATGGCGAAGGCGTCTTCACGTGTCCATGAAGCAGGACGAAATCCCGTCTGTCAGTCATCCGCCTTCAGCTGCTGCAGCGGCGAGGCGTGGAAAATGGGCGCCAAAACAGGCGTGCTTCAGGTTTCGCAGGAGATCCAACAGCGAACCAGAGGAGGGGCAGCTGGAGAGTGTGTGTGTGTGGGGGTGGGCGTCTGCACAGCATGTGTCCCACTGACAAAGATGAGCACTTTGAGGAGGGATGCTGCGGAGGCCAGAATAATCCTCTGCCGTTCCCTCCTGCCCCTCCTTGGAGTGGGAAGACTAATCTTCCCTTTGGTGGAAGCTGTGGCGACCTCCCATGACCAGGCTGCTCCTGGGTGGGGATTCCCAAACACAGCAGGCCCAGCCTGACATGTTTGTGTAGTTATTTATTTACAATTCGTAGTCTTTATTCTTTGGGGGGCATGAGTCCCAGGAGGAAGGTGGGTTGAGTTATTACTGTAATGTGTTTTCTCTTTTAATGTTAATAAACTTCGAGCTGCACAAATGCATGAGAAACGCTATTTTATAAATAAAGTTTGATTGATTTATTGATGCCTTCAATGACTTGCCCATGGACACTTTTCCAACACAATAGAGACCAGACGCTGCCTCACAGAACCAGAACCAGAACCTGTCTGACTCTGCAGGAGCACCAGCAGCAGGACCAGGAGGTCAGCAGGTGGCCTTCCAGCCACGGCGCCCTCTACCTGCTGATGGACGCTACAGCAGCCCATCAGCAGTCAAGCAGAACATGCGAACAGCCTAAGAGGCCTCATCTCTCAGAGACTCAGACTCGCCCTCACAGCTGGAGTCAAATGCAAAAGAAAAAAAGAACAGAGAAAGGGCGGCCATGACTCATCCTACAGACAGAAAACAATAACCTCGAACCTCGGCTGAACTTGGGCGAACACGCTCGCTGGGGCAGGGGCACTCTGCTGGTCTGCAGCCCAGACGCCAGCAGGGGCGCCTGGCGGCAGTCTCGCTGATGCTGCTTGCATGGTGGTTGGGTTTGAGTCTGTGGGCAGCAGAGCGTCAGTGAGACACGTTTCCGTCTGCAGGACGCCGTCTGAAGAGCTGCGATGGTTCTCACCTGCTGCAGACGCTCTGCTCCTGGAGACGGGAGGCCTCTGAGGGGCGCTGGAACCAGTGGGGGAGAGCGTCCTCCTGAGAGGTTGCTGGTTCACAACTGGAGAATCCTGCAGGAGACAAAGCCAGCATAAACACTGGCTACGAGCGATGTTGTTTCCTGGTTTTGTTCGTAGTTGTGGATAAAGTTGTAAACAAAAAAATTCATGGAAACTCTGGAAACTGGCTAAGCCTTTATTTTGAATATATCAAAGCAGATGCTGTCAAAATGTTGGAGCCTAGAAGGTTTTTATCCATAGAATAATTTTCAAAAGGATTTGTTTGGCTTCACGTTTAAAGGGTCAAACACGTCCGTCTGAATCGATTCAACGTCATGAGAAGCAAAAGAAAACAATCATCTGATTTAGCACCGCAAACACTGTAAAACATCAGGAAGTGGTAGGGCTTCATCCCAATCAGTTTGTCACTTATTTGGGAGCAAATGTGACGCGTGAACCAGGTCAGTGGTGTGTTCAATCATCTGATCTTTGCAGAGCAGCTGAGCATACCAGCCTCCTCCTCCATCTTCATCGCCGGTGTGAAGGCCGCCTTAGAAGCCTGGTCGACCCCTGACAGAGGGGGAACGTCGTCTCCAAGAGGATCCTCAGCGTTACTTTGGCAACGGGGAGCCTCAAACCACCGCTGGTTACCATGACAACAGCGACCTCAGCCTCCACGGTAAATTGGAAGCTTCTCTGAAAACTCCAGAATGAGCTGCATTAACCATGGTAACCATGACTTTCAAAACATCTCTGTCACATAGTGGTCCCAGAGGGAGGATGGAGACACGTGACATCACCTCTGAGGAAGGTCAGTGCAGTCCAATCACATCAGATTTTCCCAGAAACCACATCTCACTGATGTAGACGCCTGGAGGCGCCAGGTCCTGAGCTCATCTCACCTCTACCTGCAGCTCCTTTGTTCTTGCTTGCTTGAACCCGGGTTCCACCCTTTGATGGGAAGTTTGGAGGCGGCAGCTCGACCTGCTGACTGCTGATTGGCTGCTGGTTTGGAGCCTTGAGACCCTTGAGACTCTGGCCTTTCGATCGGCCCAGGACACCTGCAGGAAGGCATCCCAGCCAAACCTGGGCAGGACTCCAACAAGACTCATGCTCCAGAAGAGATGAAAACACTGCTGCAGGAACAGGAGAACGTCTGGAGAACAAAGACAGAGTTCTGCAGGAGAACAAACTGAAATGTTCTGGACATAAAGAAATCCTGCCGGACTCATCGGTGATTAAACCCGACTGGACTTTAGGTTCTGTTCCTCTGACGGATCCTCTTCAACCAGCCAGATCCGGACGTTCCACAGAAACCTTCACGAGTTTGGAAAAGATTCCAACCTAAGCGTGTGGAAGCTTCATCAGACTCCCTCCATTAGGGGGCGGAGCTTCAGCATCAGGGAAACAGGCTCATTCATCCTCTGTGGGATCAGATTCTCCTTCAGAAATGAATCAGCAGCACAAAAAAAAGAACGTCCAGGAGCCAGGCGGCTGGCAGGAGGCTTCATCAGAGCATCCTGGAGCAGGCGAGCCCTGAAGGAGTCATCAGGACCGCCCCAACCTTCTGTGTTTCTGGAAGCGGTGTTTCCAGAAAGACAGAAATGAGTGGTTGGAATCAGGAAGTGGGTGAGTGACTACTCGTCATCGATCCTCGTTCAATAAAACCAAGTGGATGGGCGTATGTGCTTTCAATTCAACTTCAGAGCCACAGACAGACTCTGGAGACGTCACCGCCGCTGCCGACGCCGCCACTCGGCACACTCAGAAATTATCTTTCATTTATACCACGGTCAGGGTGAATACTCGATTCTGATTGGCTGCTGGATGTGCATTAAAAAGTGATAATGCACACCTAAAAAAGCAGTTCTGCTCACATAACCTTAATGTGTATCCTCTTGCTGCTTCTTCATAAACTTTATTTTCATCATCTGGACATAAAAAACAAGCGGTTAGAGGAGAACTTTCTCTCTGAAGTGATGCTGTCTTTAACACATCGTGGTCATCAACATAAATGTCGCTTTTCTGTGCCCCTGCAACGGCGGAGGGCGTTGTCATGTGCTGATGACGCCCTCTTGTCTTGTGGCGATTCAAACTAAGAATAAAAAGCCGGCCTAGTATAAAAAGCGGGTTAATAGCGTCGAAGTGTGCATTATCAAGCGTACTTCACGGACAGATGGTTCAAAGGCTTCGTCAGCGTTAATTTCTGATACTTACACTTCAGCAACATTGTTTTCATTTTCTTAACTCCTTAACTTTCGTAAACAGGAACAGTCAGCCTGGACCTTTTAATATTCTTATTCATCATAATCTCTCAAAATGTGTGTGAAAATATTTAGCCCCCCTTTCAGAAAAAAAATCTAAAATCCCCTCAAGAAAAGTCATTTTTTTATGTTCTAGATGCTAGACATGTTTAGTTTACAGGTGAGGAAGCGCTGTTATTTATCCTTCAGGTTTTTATGGAGAAAAGAATCTGAACTGTGTCGCAGCGCCATGGAGACGTTTTTGTTGGTCTGGGCGATTTCATGTTAGTTCTCTGACTTCTTCAAGAAGCAAGCAGACGTTTTTTGGGTCATTTGCTGGACTGGAAGCATTTTCTGTTCAGCTGACAGCTAAACATCAGAGGGGTGCTCTTTAACGAAAACCCTCCTTTTCCTGATGCCAATCAGAAGGAAACTCTGGATGATGAGAGCGACAAATCTGCTTATCATTTATGTACAACAGCAAGAATCTCAGCTAAAACAAAAGCTTGTTTTTGTGAGAACACAGAGAGCAACAATAAAATAACATAATATATCAAATATTTTATTACATCATTCTGTAAAATCTGATCATCACATTTTGTGCTAAAATGTTTTATTTACTGCATCTGGAACAAAGACCCACCCTGTGTCTCCTCTTCCTCCTCCAGATATCTGCAGGAGCTCCTCTTCCTGGTTCAATGCCTCAACACTAATTTCACAATTCTAATTACTTTTTCATTTTTTGTTTATCTTCTATCAACACTGTGTGGCGTCTCTGCTGATGCACTGAAGTCACATCTCAGCCTTACGTTGACGGTCGTAGATTTATGATAGCTACGGTAGAGTTACGGTAGTCACAGTAAAGTTACATCAAAGAGTTATGGAATAATTAGGGTAGAGTTACGGTACTACAATGGAAATTCTGCGGTGGGATTCGTCGAAAGAGTTACAGTAGTGTTGCAATGATTCTTTGATGGAGTTAAGGTAGTTCTGGTAGTTTCTGTTGAGATTCTGATAGTCATGGTAATTCTGATGAGAGTTCGTGCTGTAGAGTTACATCAAAATTACAGTAGGGTTACAGTAGTTCTGTTGAGATTCACGGTAGTTCTGGTAGTTCATTAGTTACTGTAGGATTCGATCAGACTTCTGATAGAGTTCTGATGATCATGGTAGAGATTCGTCGAAGTTACAGTGATTTAGAGATGTAATTTTCAAATGCGCTTATTATTAAAAAGGTTAAAACACCGTAATCCTGAAAAAATGTCAGAAATCCCGTTTGCTGTCTGACAGAACGTCGGATAGCTGAGAAAACTCATTTTCTGCCAGAAACCCTCCTCCTCTCCCCGTTTCCTCCCTGTTCAGCTAGATCTGAAGTGATGAAATGAGTACGGTGGCCGAGAAGGATCACAACTCAACACTTTATAGTTGCAGGTATACTTCTGTTTTGAGATAAAGTGAAGCAATGAAGTGTTGTGTTGTGAGTTATTGTGTTTTGATGAATTCTAGTGTGTTATTTTGTGTTGTCTTAAGAATCTAAAGTGTTGTGACCCTTCTGGGCCACCATAGATGAGATACGAAGAACCAGAACTTTTTACACAGACAGATTCTCAAGCGTCGAGTGTGTTTCTATTGGTTGGCTATTTAGGTTTAATCTTCTCATGTGAGTTTCTTCCTCCTCTTCTTCTTTGACTCTGATGAAGCTCAACGGAAGGAAAACAGTTTGGACAAGGGAGGCGTTGATGGTTTCCATGACGACATTTCCCAGTAATTTGTGTTTTTAAACCTGGTTTCTACTGCTGCTGTGTTGGTGATAGTTTGCTGCAGGTGGCGTGGCGTTCCATCCGATCGCTGCCCGAGCATAGCGCTGACATCTGATTGGCTACAATCATGTGACATGTAAGTTCGTCTAAAGTACTCCTGGAGAACCTCCACACCTGAATTCATTTCTTAAAACTCTGAGTAAAAAACAAAACCCTGTTTGTGTTTGCACTGACGTATCGTAGTGTTTAAAGAGACACAGACTGGATCCACGAGTGAGACGGCGCCCCCTATCTGTACGAGAATAAAGCGGACGAACGAATAAAAAGTTCTAAGAAGGAAGAGCGGTGATACGGAAAGAAGTCAGACATCACAAATCATAAAAACACAAAACATAAAAACCACAAAAACAACAAAAAACAAAATCCCATAACGTAAAACCACAAAACTATCGTTAAGTTTTGTTTCATTTTATTGTACTAAAAGAGGTTTAAGGCGGAGACAGTTTAGTTTGGTTTGGTTTGGTTCAGTTTGGTTCAGTTCGGTTCGGTTCGGTTTAGTCTTTACCTATTGGAATTCTGACTTCATGTTCTTCATGATTCCTGTTTATTACATCCGCAACATGAAGCCCATTAGGAACGACAGTGTAATATCAGGCTATAAATACAATGAAGTGAATTATTTCTCATTTTCTGAGTGGTGAAAAACTACACAAGCTACACGGGCTCACAGCAAAATTCTTTAATGGTTCTGATGTCAGGAGCGGCCAGCGAGGACGCTTGAGACGGCGAGGACGGACTACCAACTCTACCAACTTTTCAGACAAAGCGGCTTCGGGCTGCGGCCGCAAACATGTGAAAGTCGAGCATGTTCTGTGATCAACAACACAAATGCGTGCAGCGTCGCAAAAACCCAACACACAGACTTACACACACACACGGACTGCAAACAAACAGCTTTGTGTTCTTCGGGCAGACAGACTGAAGCGAGGATGACGACGGCGCCGCAGAAAAACCAGCAGAAATCACAGGAATGTGGACGCATTTAAACACGCCGACTCATTTCCTGCAGAGGAGCCCCCCCTACACACACACACACACACAAGCACACAACAATGAGTTTATTTGTCAACTACTGGGTCTGGCTTTGCTCCCCCTGGGGAGAGATCCACTTCCCCCACAGCCAGTCCCTGGAGGTCGGTCCTGTGCCATGGGGTGGCGCCGTCCCCCTGTCCCCCCGGCCGCCTCCCTCCTGCTGGCGGGCCCTTGGCCCCGGCCTGGGGGTGGCCGTCTGCAGAAGGAGATGATGGTGAGTGATGGGATTCCAGCCAGGCAGCCTGGCTGGGCTCAAGCGACACCGTTCGCCATTCCTCGAACTGTGGAGGAGGAGGGGAGGGAGCTGCTGGGGGAGAACTGCTGGGGGAACTGCTGGGGGGGAGGTGCTGCAGCACAGTGGAGGGCTGGGAACAGGGGTGTGCGCAGACCAAAAGTTCCTCTTGATTGGTATGTTTCCCCAGTATTCTGCTTCTATTTTATAAGCCCCCACGCGGTCTGGTTTGCATGGGGTCCGGCTTCTGCATCGTGCTCTGGGTTGCAGGTCCTCTCAGGATTACTGCAGAGCATGTAAATCCTCGTAATGTGAACACGCTGGGGCCGGCGCTCGCCGCCGACTGCAACGCGCCGCACGTGCAGCAGCTTTCACTTGATTATTGCAGTCATTGGAGCACGTGCTGACCGCTCTGCCCCCGCCAACAAACTGCTAAACAAGCTAGAAGAATTCATCAAGTTCACTCCAACTTCTTGATGCCAGCCAGGCCTGCAGAGCTGAGCCAGGGGAGGGGTTCAAACCCGCCTGTGGATCAGCGTCTCAACAAAACGAATCACAGAGTTCAAAACAGAAACGTGAAAATCAAAACTACAACAGGAACTAAGATACAAACCACAGCAACAACTCTGAAAAGAGGATTTGTTATTGTTTTCCCTTTTAGAGTTAACAAACCTTAGCATCCGCGTTTAACAGCGAGCTACCTGCTGGCGACTGTAGCCGTGGCTCAAGTGGACTAACAACAGCAGGAATCTGTCCAAGTGTGATCCAGGCCTGGTTCTGGTTCTAACTCCCCTCCACTGTCAGTCTGGGATACTCCTCTCTACAAGAAACAATGTGGAAGGCGTGTCCAGAACCAAAACCTGCAGAGAGGTTCTGTGTTCTAGCGTTCTTTCTTCAGGCACACCTGGTCAGCATCGCTCTGCTGCTGTTACCAGAAAGACAAGTCCAAACATTCTCAGACCAGAACTCGTCCTCAGAACCTGAGCTTCCTACTGACTCGTCGCTTTTAGTCAGTTCAGAAATTCACCTAGAGTTCAACTTCAGGAAGCAGAAGCTAAAGTACACCAACTGCTGCAGACGCTAAAATAAAGCAGCTGATGCAGACGCTAACGTAAAACGCTGATGCGGATGCTAAAATGCGGCAGCTGATGCAGAGGCTAAAGTACCAACTGCTGCCAGGCTAAAATAAAACGCTGATGCAGGCGCTAACGTAAAACGCTGATGCAGATCTTAAAGTAAAAGCATCTGATGAGCGTGGGTACAGCAGCTGATCTTGAGGCGCTAACGTGCAACGTGATGCGGTATTTAAAATCGCCAAACTGCGAGCGCTAAAAATAAAGCAGCTGATGCAGGCCTTCTTGATAAAGCAGCTGATGCAGACACTAACATTAACATCTGATCACGGGCAGCTAACGTGCAGCATCTGATCGACTATTTAACTATACAGCAGCTGATCACGGTAACATCTGACAGCTGATCTGACGCTAACATCTGACATCTGATCGCGAGCCTTCTTTGGCAACTGATCGCGAGCGGTAAAAAAAGCAGCGATCTTGACGCTAAAGTACAGCAACTGATGCGGACTAAAGTAAAAGCAACTGATGCGAGCGCTAAAGTAAAGCACCTGATGCAGGCAATGAAATAAAACATCTGATGGAAGCGCTAAAGTAAAGCAGCTGATCTGACGCTAAGAAATAAGCACCTGATGCAGGCGCTAAAGTAAAGCATCTGATCACGGGGCCTTCAAAGTAAAGTAACTGATCACGGGCAGCTAAAGTAAACACCTGATGCAGGCGCTAAAGTAAAGCACTGATACGGGCAAAAGTAAAGCATCTGATGCGAGCGGTAACATACACCAGCTGATGCAGCGGAAAGCTGAAGTAAAGAAGCAGGCGATCACGGGCGCTAAAGTGCGACAACTGATCAGAACTGGCAACATCGGCTGCTGATGCAGGCGCTAACGTGCAGCACCTGATGCAGGCGCTAACGTGCAGCATCTGATGCAGTCGCTAACACGGCAGCTGATGCAGATAATAAGTAAAGCAGCTGATGCAGGCGCTAAAAGTAAACGCGTGCAGGCGTAAAGCAGCGGATGCAGGCGCTAAGAATGCAGCAGCTGATCTTTGAATCTTAAAGTAAAGCATCTGATGCGGGCGCTAGCATTGCAGCAGCTGATGCAGGCGGTAAAGTAAAGGCAGCTGATGCAAGCTGGCGATACTGACATCTGATCGCGAGCGCTAACAAACGGCAGCTGATACAGATGCTGAAATTGCAGCAACTGATGCATCTGTGGCAGTAAAGCACCTGATGCGAGCCAGTAGCGTGCAGCATCTGATCGCGACGCTAATATACAGCAGCTGATGCAGAAAATAAAATAAGCAGCTGATGCAGACACTAAAGTAAACGGGCGATGCAGGCCATTAAACTGACAACGATCACGACGGCAACATACAGCTAACGTCTGACGCTAGCGTGCAACACCTGATGCAGGCGCTAGCGTGCATCGATGCAGTCGCCAGCAGCTGATGCAGATAATAAAGAGTAAAGCAGCGTGCAGGCCTGAAGTAAAACGCTGATGCAGGCTTATTTAAGAAGTAAAGCAGCGGATGCGAGCTAAAATGCAACAGCGATGCGAGATGCTAAAATAAAAGCATCTGATGCAGGCAGCTAGCGTGCACAGCAACTGATGCGGAGCGGTAAATAAAGCAGCTGATGCAAGCGCTGGCGTGCGGCATCTGATGCGAGCAACTAACAAACGGCAGCTGATACAGATGCTAAAGTACAGCAACTGATGCGTGCATGCGTAAAGCACCTGATGCAGACTCTAGCGTGCAACCTGATGCAGGCGCTAGCGGCAGCATCTGATGCAGGCAGCTAATATACAGCAGCTGATGCAGAAATAAAGTAAGCAACTGATGCGAGCGCTAAAGTAAAACGCTGATGCAGACACTAAAGTAAAACGGTGGATGCAGGCGGCTAAGAATACTGGCAACTGATGCAGGCGGTGAGTAAAGCAGCTGATGCAAACGCTAAAGTAAAGCAGCTGATGCAGACGCTAAAGTACAGCAACTGATGCAGACGCTAAAGTAAAGCATCTGATGCAGACGCTAAAGTAAAGCAGCTGATGCAGACACTAAAAAAATGCGGCAGCTGATACGAGCGCTGCGTAAAGCACCTGATCACGAGCGCTAAAGTACAACGCTGATGCAGGCGCTAAGAAATGCATCAGCTGCTGCGAGCTGCTAAAGTAAGCATCCGTGCAGGCGCTGGGTACAGCAGCTGATGCGGTAAAGCAGCTGATGCAGGCGCTAAGTACAACAGCTGATGCGAGCGCTAAAATAAAGCATCTGATCTGACGCTAAAATAAGAAAGCACCTGATCTGACAGCTAAAAATGCAGCAGCTGATGCGAATGCTAAAGTAAAGCATCTGATCTGAGCTAAAATACAGTAGCTGATGCAGGCAAGTAAAACATCTGATGCAGGCGCTAAATAAAGCACCTGTTGCAGGCGCTGAGGTACAACGCTGATGCAGGCGGCTAAAGTACAGCATCTGATGCAGGCGCTAAAGTAAGAAAAGCACCTGATGCAGGCGCTAAGTACAGCAGCTGATGCGGAAAGTAAAGCATCTGATGCAGGCGCTAACGTGCAACGCTGATGCAGGCGGTGTAAGTAAAACGGCTGATGCAAGCGCTGAAGTAAAGCGCTGATGCAGGCGGCTAAGTACATCAGCTCTTGCAGGCGTAAAGTAAAAGCTCTGATGCGGGCGGCTAAGTACAGCAGCTGATGCAGGCGCTAACGTAAAGCACCTGATGCAGGCGCTAAAGTATCTGATGCAGGCAAAAGTAAAGCAACTGCTGCGAGCTATAAAGTAAGCATCTGATGCAAACTGAAATGCAGCAACTGATGCAACTAAGTAAAGCATCTGATGCAGGCAGCTAAGAAATGCAGCAACTAAAACGCTAACATCCAGCAGCTGATGCAGACGCTAACATCCAGCAGCTGATGCAGACGCTAAAGTAAAGCAGCTGATGCAGACGCTATCGCACAGCCTCAGTGCAGCTCCTGGGACTGAAGCATCCTAAGTTCTGCTCACCTTTTCAGGACTTCTGGCTTTCTCTGAACCTTCCTCTGAAGATTCTCCTGGATCTTCTCCTGAGACGTCGGCAGGTCTGTCAGGAAGCGTCCTTTAGCCCTCTTGGGGGTATTTGGGTTGACCCCCGCTGAGTCAGATGGGGTTGCAGCGATAGCCCCGGTCCTGTCCGTCAGCTGAGCTTTGTTGCTGCTCTTTCTTCTCATTGGTCTCAGCGCCATGGCCACCTTGACCGAACATGTCAGGGGCGTTTACCCTTCTCCTCTTTCCTTATTTGTGGGCAGGGAGGGCAGCCTGCAGGAAGGCAGGATTGGGACCATGAGAGGCTATTTCTGCATCTTTGGGGAATCTCTGCCAGTTCAAAGGAACTGACAGACACAGACATGAAAATGGAATGTACCATTGTGGTGCGTGTGGTGAATGTATCGTAAACTATTCGTATACATAATGGAAATTCCACTCACTTATGACGTGCAGGTGACGCTGTCGTACGGCGACCTCACGCCACGCTCTAGTCGTTACTGGAGTGTGAGTTCTTAATCTGACTGACCGCTCGCGCTGCATGCATCGATGTGTGCCACGTGTCATCTGGCATACGTAAATCCTCAGAACTCGTCATTATATCCCCTGCAACCTTTACATATTGTTTAAGTGTTCTCGACCAGTCGCCTGCAGGACGCCCGTTGAGCGATCTACCACTGTCTCCCGCGGGTCACCTAGTGGTCACCTATTGGTCACCTATTGGTCACCTGCGGGTCACCTGCGGGTCACCTGCAGAACCTTGACCCGAGCCCGTACTGTTTTCCCCCTGCACAGCACTATCCACCCGTAAGGACAGTGGCGACTGAGGCTTTAGCGTCACACAAACACAGCGCTTGAACACCAGCCCAGAACCAAAGCGTCTGGTCCTGACCCAGACAGAACTGCCAGCACAGCTGGACCTGCCGTACCTGGTTGGCCGATCTTTGTGGAACCGTCTTAACTGATGGATTTTCGTCCGCTGGAGCTTTCTTTGTTGAGTGGGCCTTCTGCTTCCGCCGGCTTGAACAGTTTGGAATCTTCTAAGGTCTCGGGTCTCAGGAGGGTGGCGATGAGCGTTACGGCATCCTGGGCGAGTCTGGGAGGCGGTGACAGATAGGATGTCTCTAAAGCTTCGCTGGGTCATCAGGCAGTGGATCCGGACAGAAGGAGACCTTAGGCTCCCCCTGTGAGCCCTCACTTTTGGCCGCCTCCTCCTCGGCATGGAGCTCGGTCAGTGGGTTCACGTGTGAGAGCGTCCCGCCGTCTCCTCGGACAAACACCTCCCGGAGCTCACAGACACCAAATAGCCTCCTCCGTCGTCATCATCATCCTCATCTGCGGGATCTCTGTTGCATCCCGAGTCTGAGGCTCCGCCCCCCTCCACTGCCTCCTCAGATGACCACGATTGCTGCATGGGCTACGGCTGTCTGTGTTGAGTCCAAATGCGTTCAAGTGCTGTAGTACTTTCGCCGCTGGCGTCAAATAAATGGAGGCAGGAGTGGATTCAGAACTGTAGCAGTTCTTCATAGACTCCTCCTCCTCACCTTCATCACACGTTTGTCTTCCGTCTTCAGGCGTCCATTCAGACAGGACCACGTCCGTCCCCCCCACGGCCGTCAGGGTGTGTCGCCGATCAGCGGGCTCTCCGTCGGCCCCATCCAGGCCTGCTCAGGCTCGGAGGGGCCTGGGACGACTCCCCCATGCAGGGGCGAGGAGGAGCAGGAGGGGGAGGGAGGAAAGAGGAGATGGGAAGCGTGCAGGGGTCTCTGCATGACGCAGAGGGAGCTTCATGCCGGACCCCCCCCTGCCACAGAAACCACTGGGGGGCTCCTGAACACTCATCTTCGGCTGCTCGGCGAGGACCTTGAAGAAAATCCCGGATGCGTTGAGCAGGAACCTTCATGGGGCCCCCGTTCTCTTAGAGGACCTTCTTCTTCTTCCAGCTCTTTTTGTTCTTGGCGGCTCCAAACTGAAAACACAGAAAAGGGGAAAAAGTTCTGTTAGTTCTGAGAAAAACCCAAACATGTCTGCTTCGCTGTCTTCCTGCAGCAGATGAAGCTTTCAGGGGAACAGCTCTGCCGTGAGTCAAAGGCAAAACTTTCACTTCCTTATTGATGCTGCTTTCAAAATAAAAGCACCTGAGGTCAGATCAGTTCATCACATGACCTCTAGGGGGCATGTTTCAAAATAAAGTTAGTCCTCATTCTCTCCAAAGCAGAATATTTCAGATTAATAATCTTTCATCTCTGATGATGGAATTTTCATGAACTTTGTTTGTTTGTGATCAAAGCTGTGCACTGAAGGGGGGCGTGGTCTTATATGTTTGATTTAAACCGATAGTGGATGGATGATGGATGGATGATGGATGGAT
>CM074490.1:37439895-37494101 GCA_037389245.1 Oryzias sinensis
GGATGGATGGATGGATGGTGGATGATGGATGGATGGATGGATGGTGGATGATGGATGGATGGATGGATGATGGATGGATGGATGGTGGATGATGGATGGTGGATGGATGGATGGTTGATGGATGGATGGATGGATGGATGGATGGTGGATGGATGGATGGATGGATGATGGATGGATGATGGATGGATGGATGGATGGATGGATGGATGGTCGTCCCGACTGCATTAATATGACACCAAGATGGCGTGTGGGGAAGAGCTGTGGCATTTGGAGACAGATTTGGGTTTTCACTGCTCTGACCTCTGACCTTTTGTAGGCGGGGCTATAGGCAGTAAATACACCAAGAATCCTCCTCCTACCCATGTTTCTAGTCCCCATTGAATGCGTATTCATGAAGCAGCGTCGGCGTGTGCAGGAACACAGGCGTGCGCTCCTCCTCCAGCGGGTCGGTGCATGTGGGTCAGCACAGACCCGGAGCAGCGGGTCGGCTAAATAAAGGCCGTCAGATTTAGGACAGATTTTCTATTATCCAGAAAAGACAGGGGGGCCTCGGGCAGGAGGCTCCACTGGGAATGGGAGGAGGAGGGCGCAGCAGGGTCGGCAGAACTCAAGGAGACGGATGCAGATCAAGCAGAGTCTGGAGCTGCTGAGCTGAGGTTTGATGAAGGAGCGATGAGCCGACGCCGATAATCACTTTAAAACTCATAAATCCATCTGATTATATTCAGAGCATTTATGGAAGACTGGACATAACTGTAACCGGGCCTCCCTGCCAGATCTATGAGAACACGTGTCAGAAGGAGACCTGGAGACAAGGTCACCTCAGAAACCCCCATCCTGTTATCAACCCCACAACTCTTCCTCCAGACCCCGAGACCCAGGCGATAGGAGCTGAACTCGAACTCCCAGAACCCGTTCTCTGATAGTCAGCCAGAACATCAGCGGTGGGCAGAACAGTCCAGACCTCCACCTTCAAGTCAGGCCTCAACCTTCAGGGGACAGGAGTCAGAGAGGAAGTTCATACTGTCTGGGCTCTCAGCGATCAGGAGGCGTCCCAGATCTGGCGCGGTGGAGCGGCCGCCTCTGATGAGGAGCTCCTCAAACAGAACTGACTTCCTTTAAGCCTCTGACCCGAAACGCTCGTCCGGTCCTGTCAGGAGCTGGATGTGACAGACACGAGCGAGGAGGAGCTTGTCGTTCAGGCTCTGGGATCAGAGATTCTGCTGCAGCAGATTATCCTGCAGCTCCTCCTGACTCCTCTTCATCCTCTTCATCCAGACTCCAGCAGAAACACCAAACGGTCAGCAGCAGCTTCTTCTCGTATTCAAGTCCCAGCCTTTCGAGGATCAGTGACAAGCTCCAGTTCAGTCTGGCCCTGAGCGCCTTTACAGAACTGCAGTACCAGGACCTGCAGGGTTCTGCAGGGTTCTGCATGGTTCCACTAGGATCCACTAGGATCAGAGGAAGTCTTTCATCTTTGACTCAGAAACTACTTTGCAGTTTGAGCAGAAGGACAGGAAATTTGAACAACAACACACACATGTACACACATACACACATGTACACACATTAACACACATTTACACACATTTACACACATACACACATGTACACACATTTACACACGTGTACACACATGTACACACATACAAACATTTACACACATTTACACACATACTCATTAAGAACACATTTACACACATACACACATGTACACATTTACACGTGTACACACATGTACATACAAACATTTACACATTTACACGTGTACACACCTATACACACCTATACACACATATACACACATTTACACATGCATACACACCCCTATTAACACACATATACACACATTTACACACATACACACCTATACACACATATACACACATTTACACGTGCATACACACATGTATACACATACAAACATTTACACACGTGTACACGTGTACACGTGTACACACGTGTACTACATTACACATTTACACATACACATGTACACACATTTACACACGTGTACACACATACAAGCTTGTTACGTGTACTGCGTCTTATATACATTTACACACATTACACATACACATGTACATACGTGTACACGTGTACACACATTACACACATTTACACACATACACACATGTACACACATTTACACACGTGTACACACATACAAACATTTACACACGTGTACACGTGTACACACATTTACACACATTTACACACATACACACATGTACACACATTTACACACATACACACATTTACACACATGTACACACATGTACACACATACAAACATTTACACACGTGTACACACATATACACACATTTACACATATTTACAAATGTACACATACATCAAGAGCAGTACTTTTCAAAATAAAATTTTTCCCAGGCATGTTTTAGTGATTTCCAAACGTTTAGAATGCAGATCGATGATTAAATTCTCTGTTTCTTGTGTTCGTGTTGAAGTTGAACCTGAAGTTGGTTTCAGTGGAACTCCATCGTTTTTAGGAAGATCTGCAGCTTCTGTCACAGAAAAGGAATCTGACTTCCTGATGGAGCAGAAATAGAAACTTCTTCCTTCCGACGGCACAAAGATGTGGTTTTCCATCGTTCATGGGGGGTTCGTCGGCTGAACGCAGAGAAGAGCAGCATCACCTCCTTTTCTCTGCCTGTCAGCTCCTCTCATCAGGGGAGTCTGCAGCCAATCCTCCTCCTCCGTCTGACCCCCCCCACCCTCGTGTTCTCCTTCATCCAGAACCTCCTCAAAACGGAGCAGTACCACTTCTGTGCAAAGCCTGCATCATTCAGCTGAAACTGGACTTTCAAACGGGCAGTGAACGCAGCACAAGGAGACACAGGGAAGGTTCTGGATCAGAACCAAAGCTACTTTCATGACATAACTCAGTATTCACTAGAACCCTGGTTCCAATACGAACCAGCCCACAGATCAAACCTAAAGCTTCAATCACAGCAGATGAGAACCTGCAGGTTCTAGAACCTCAGGTCCTGTTCTGATCAGAGCCTTCAGAGAGGACAGAACGCCGAACAAATCTACTTCTTCTGTGGTGCTATCAATCAAACACAGAGACAACCTGCTGCTGAACGATCGACTGTAACTGGAAGGCCGATGTTTCAGATGCTTCTGAATGCAGCAAACACCAGCAGAAAGTCCTTTAAACAGCCCCACCAAAATCTAAACAACCTACAAAACAGGTCCCTTAAACAGCGGCTCTGTTGCGGCGCTCACAACTTTCTCTGCAGTGAAACGCCCCCCTCATCTTCATCCTCGCCTATCGACCCGACTGTGAGCGGCGAAAAAGGCTGCACAGGCTGTACCTCCTTTACAGAGAATCACGTCTGTGGAGAAACCAAAGAAAAACCCCAAAGCTTCACTCAGAACACGAGGAGAACGTCTGCAGAACCGCCGGGCCTCTGATCCACGGAACCAAGCAGAATTAACTGGAGGCCCGCTCACCTGCACGCCACGCTCTCTGGCTCCTCCCACTCACCTGCACGCCCTGTGACTGTCATCTCTGAAGAAGCTCCTCACTGCTCCTCACTGCTCCTCCTTTATCCAGCAGACATCTCCGACCTTCAGATTCACGCCGTGGATGTTTGGTTCTCCTTCAAACCATCGACCGTATCATAGACCTGGACTGAGTGATTGAGACGTCACTCATGGATAACAGTTCACTTCCAGTTCCAACCAAATGATGCCAATTCGGTCGCCGTTGTCCTCGCAATACGGCCGCCGCCATGTTGGAACCAGACGTCAATACGCAGGGATTGGACGAGTCTGCCTGAGTTTCTATGGCAACAACAATCACCAATCAGGAGTGAGCTTGTTAGAAGACAACACCCCTTCAACTGAAAGTGGGCTGTGAAGAATCTGTCAATCGAACCCTTCCAACATTCAACGTGACTCCGCCTACTTTCACTGAGCTTTTGTCATCTGCAGGATAACAGAGAACCCGTTTCTGAAGAGGATCAGAGTTCTCCTGTTTGGTCCAAACCGGAGATCAGGTGAACTTCCTCACCCCCCACCATGTCCCCCCCTGCATGGTGGGATAATCCCAGTAAAACCAGCATAATCTGATTAAACACAGTAATCTCATTAAATGTTTTGTTTTTTAACTCATTATATTCTGAATAACCACAGAGTAATCTGATTAACCTCAATGTAATCTAAGTAACCACAACAAAATGGGATTAAACACAGGGTAATCTGATTACCTCAACACATAATCTGAAGCACAATGTAATATAATTAAACAGATTACTCTTATTAAACACATCATAATCTATAATAACTATGGACTCATCTGATCAACTAAAGCATAACCTGTTTAAAAAATATGTAATCTGATTACCAAAGCATGAGTTTAGCAGAATTTAGAAGGTTTTTGAAAAAACAGTTATTTGAAAAATGAAACACTAAGGAACGGTTTCAGGAGACCCGCGGCGTGTTTCTGCTCGCTGCAAACGCTGAAGGCGTTGATGAGCGGCTGAGAAAGCGTCCTGAAACATGTCCGGGGTTCAAACCAGCGCCGTCTGGAACCCTGAGGACGCCGTGTTCCTCCACGACGGTCCACCCAGAGATCCAGAACATTTCTAATTACTGCTAATCATCTTCTTACTCATGTGGTTTTTAAATGATGCTCAGGGGAGGGGAGGGTGGAGGAGGGGCGGGGCTACTGTGGTTCAGTGGTTTGTGCTAAAATGCAAATGAGACGTCTATAAAAATGCAACATGGATTCATCAAATCCATGAATTTATGCTGTTTGATTTTAAAAATGTAAGAATGAAAGAAAATTTTATAGCAGAACAAACCAGTTTAGACTGGAAGGAAAATCAAATAAAACATTTCAGTGAACGCCACTGAATGCCTCAAAAAGGCAAACGGCGTCTGCTCCAACAGTCACCGACACACACCTGGATAGCAGGTAACCGAACCACAGGTGGGACTGAGCGCGCTCGGACACGACAGGTGGGACTGAGCGCGCTCGGACACGACAGGTGGGACTGAGCGCTCCTGCAGAGCATCAGGCTGTTCTGGAAGAATCCAGGATCAGGACGAAGCTGCTGAAGATCCTGAAGGCCACACAAACCCGTGATGCCTTCACTGACTCCACCTCCGCCTGTACCGACGGCAGCTCAAAATAACCACGAATGCAGCATGGGGGGGGGGGGGTGACTCACATCCATCTGCTGTGTGATGAAAAACAAGGAACGCTTCAATCTTCATGGCCAACAGAGTTTATCTCCAAGGAGATGAAAGAAGACAAAGAAGCTCCGCCCACATTGGAACACGAGATTCTTTGTTTTTTCCGGATTAGGACCCTTTTCCTGAAAATTAAAACCAGTTTTCTAGAGTTTCCATCCATGTGAAACCATGCAGACCCTTCCATTAAACCAAAAACCACCATTTTATTCCCGTTTGGTTCCTGAAGTCCCACTCCGACCGTCTTCTGATCCGTCGTCAGAGCGTTCCCGGTGGTCTTTTAACGAGGATTACGACGTTTTTAGCTCAAATTAAAAACACATGAGTCCTTTTTAGGACATCGTTTCTGCAGAAAAAAAAAAAACTCAGAAACATCTAACAAAACTTTAAAAATGGATCAGAACCTTTTGGATTTTGAATCCTCCACATCTAAAGCTGTTTGGACTTTTATATGGATTTATCAGAATTCTCGACAGTAGTCTGCTGATTTTTTAAGACGTTTTTGTTATAAACGTTTGTTAAAATCCACCAACTGTCGTTAAACGGATGCAGAATCCAGAAATGAAAGGTTTTTGGATCTGGATTCCCCCTCCTGCTGCCTCCAGGTTCCATCGGTTCTCCTGGCGGTTCCAGCCTGGAGCGGAGCATTCCTCCCCACAGACAGCTCAGACATGTGGCTTCATCTGCAGGTGGAGGACGAACCCCTGGGGTGAATCCGTTTAGGGTGGTGGGGGCCGCCAGGACAAGCCTCCTCTTCTGTGTGGTCTGGGGCGGGGCTGCAGGAGCCGCTCAGGTAAGAACTTTCACCAAGTCGATCCCAGAAACAAGTCTGAGCAGAGAACGCCCGGCTCCGCCCTGAGGCCGGGCGTGGCTGCGTCAGACCTCCACAGACCTGCAGCGCTCGCTTTTCATCCCAACACCACCCGAGGGGAGGGGCCTGCACAGAACCATCGTGAGGGTCTGACGTCACCTGCAGCACCTAAACGCAGAAAAACTTAAAGTGGGACGGCGAGCTGGCCGCAGTTAACTCCGCCCACTTCCACAACATCTAGAAAATGGAATGTGGGTGTGGAACTCAACGTTCTGTTGCTCCCTTCTGCCTCCAGTGGTCTTTGGAGGAACTGCCTGGTTTAGGAAGGTGGGGGCGTGGCTTAAAGGGCCTATATTATGCTATTCTTAAGCCTTTATAGTAAACTATATCCATTTATATGATCATTAATTACCATTAGCACACTAAACAACATTTTTTTATTAAATATGTTTCGCAGCTTATTTTCCTACCAGGAAGTAAGACGACGATCTCTGAGGCCCCGCCCTTTGCTGCGTGTGGGTGCCGCCCATTTCAGGACCTGCAGTCAGTCTCAGCAGCGTCTCCAAGCGAAAACAAACATCGTCTGCAAAGATCTATGTGCAGATTGTGCAAACATAAAGACAGCGTTCAGCCGACCACTCGCTCCACTGAGAAAGTGGGTGTGTCTGTCAGCGTGGGGGCGGGGCTGGCACTGCAGACTCTTCCTGGAAGGGGCGGTTCCTCTCTGGTCGCCATCAGCTCGTGAGGACCCGCTCATTTTCGTGGATTGGAAGGGGCTGGTGCTGGTTTTTACAGGAATATGTGTGAACGGATCCAAAAAGCACTGTGGGGTCGTTTTTGTCAGGAATGAACATTTTAAACGCTAAAAAGCTCTTCAAAGAGTTGGGAGGTGATGACCTCACATGGGAGTTTGTTTGACTGACATTCAGTATTTTACCCCCCCCAACGGGTTCAATGCTGGACTTTGATTGATGGCGGTTTTTGATTTTTTTCCACGATTGTTCTCTGAATGTTCTTCCATGTTGAAGCTACTTGAACCATTGACTGTATATGAGAACTGGAATGACCTCACACTCGCTCAGTCCAGGTCTCTGGTACAGTCCATGGTTAGGATTTGTCAATAAATGAATTCTATTGAATTTAGAATTCAGTATCTGTTGTTTCTGTTTACTTTGTAGTTTTTGTTTTACGGTTTTTGTGCATCTTTTCGGTGTTTTTTAGTCACCATATTGAAGCTGATGACCCTGCAACCAGCGGTTCTTGTAGAACCTTTAGAACTCTTTAACATCTGAACAATAATATTAAACTAATGTTTGTTTGGTTTGATTCAAAGCTAAAACGGTGTCCCGCACAGCGGCAGTCGCTGCGGGGGGGGGGGGTCACTTCTGGAGAGGACAAACTGTTATGCAACCTGCAAAGTGCTGCAGCAGCACAAACGCCCGATGTGCGCGTGCACCTTGAAGACTCGCTGAGTGAGAGCGTGCGCACTCACTCGCCTGCAGGCTTAGCACGAACGGGCACGCGCAAACAGAACCTCCACTGAGATGATCGTTTCCCCACTAACCAGCAGCACGTGATCCCTCTGACGTCATAATAATCCATCCACTATGAGATAATTACACATCTACGCAGTGTCCCTCGTGCGTGACGCTCTGCGTGCGCCGCGCACGGACGCGCATTCCCGGGTTCTTTACCCGAACTGACCATGACGAGCAGAAACTGGACTCACCGGAACCAGCCGCGAGCGCCACTTCATGCAAGAACACCTGCGGGTCTCCGCCCTCACCTGAGCACGCCGCTGTCCGCGTGCGTCCCCCATCCAGCTGGATCGTCTCTGCAGCGGCGCACGGATGATTGGCTGAGTCACGAAAAACACACACGCACCTGTGCGGGGGGGCAGCCAATGGCTGAGGGAAGAAAGCTCACGGGGCTGCAGAAGGCGCACGCGCGCAAAGGAGCAGCAAGAGGCTCTGTTTTTTGTTTATTGACGTTTATTTTTAAGAAAAGAGAAAACTGAAGTTATAACATTTCAAATGCTCGAACTTCCAACAAGAAAACAATAAAAACACAAAAAGAAAAAAAGAAACCAAAGGTGGAGGATGACGAAACGCTGCCCAGGCTAACTGAGGAAGAGGAGCGGCTCTTCATCACAACCCGTCCGTCATAAATCAGAATCAGAATCACTTTATTGATCCCACACGTGGGAATTTGAAAAGCTATTTACAGACAGTGCAGGTAAAAGATGTGCAAAGGTTATCTGCTGCACTGTGAGGTATTGTAGAATGTTGTTGTATTTGGTAGGAAGGAATTCCGGTACCGGACAGTTCTGGAGCAGAGCTGTCTGAGCCTCCTAAGGAGTTCTGCCGTCTGTCCAGAACCGGGTTGTCCAGGATGGATAAGTCTTCTTCAGTGACCTCCTCTCCATCACTGCTTCAAACGTTTGCAGCCAATGACAGAACTCGCCTTCCTGATCAGCTTCTCCAGGCTGTTGCCGTCACCGACTGCAATGCTGCTGCCCCCCCCAGCATGAATGTACTAAAGGTGAAAGCTGGAGGTTTTCCTTCCGGTTCTGTCTCCGCTTTGAGAAGAGTGACAACTCCACACTCCCGTCTGAAAAGGCGCAGGATGATCCGCGGAGCTGCTCAGCCTGAAGTTGACCTTTGCCCTGAAGTTCGGGGCATTTGCTGCGTTCAGGGCCTGAAGCCACCTGCAGGGAAATGCTGCCACCTAGAGGCCGAGACCAGCCTGACTGAAACGTCCCTCAGACGAGAACTGCATGGGGCCTACAGGAGCCGCTTCTGCTGCCTGGTCCCAGTGACAGAGGTCAAAGGTCATCAGCAGCTTTCTCCTCCAGAGCTCACGTGTTGTGGGACTTTCACGTCCCTCCACAGATTGAGGTCCAGATTCGGGCTGCTTGTTACGTAGATGCTCCTGTGTTGCCATGGTGACGCGTTTGGATCGTTGTCCTGCTGGAAGACGCTTCACCTTCAGTGTTCCCACTGATGGAAGGGGGGTTTTGTCCAAAGTGTCTCCGTCCACGGACCCGTTCTTCCTGTCCTTCATCCAGATCCGTCGTCCTGGTTCCTTTGGACACAAACAGACCTGAACCATCACAGCGTTTGTATTATTTTCTAAGCTGTATTGTTTATTTATGCTAATTTAATTCAAGGCTCCATGGAAAGACGGAAGTTGGTCCGTTTTCAAAATAAACTCGAATATTACAGAATTTTGTTTGAAAAACAAATTTATACAAAACAGGAAAGATTTTTTGTATCAAACACAAAATGTTCTAGCAGAGACTGAAACTAAAACTCGTTTTTGCTCAGCGGGGTTTTATTTTGAAAGTCAGAGCCGGAAATGCTAACACTTGCTATTGTGACGGGAGGGTCTCGCGCGCAGGGGCAGCGGTTCTGGCTCGGAGACTGGACCGGTACCAGCATGGGGAGCCCCGCGGAGCTCCGGAGCAGCCGCCGCCCTGACCGGAGCGCGTTAGTCGGCGTGAATCCGCGGGTCTAACGGACCGAAAGCAAAAACGGAACGGCCGGTTCTCCGCCTCCTCCATTTTGGCCGTCGGTGATGGAGCTCATCCGGACCCCCAAAGTAAGGACGGTCGCGCCCTTTGGGTCCTTTCCGTTCGGGTTCGGTTCCGCTTCATCCCGGAGTTTATTAATGCGAGAGTCTTGGTGTAACGGCACCGTTAATTGGACCGGGATGAACACGGTTCCGGTATCTCAGGAGGGGGACAGTCGCGGTCACCTGCAGGCCCCCGTTATTTATCCCGGTTCGGTTCATTTCCAGAGGCTGAACGGAACCAGAACTTTGGGATGAGCACCCAGTGTCCGATAATGGAATCAGGCATCCAGCTTGTAGGGTGAATGGTTTTCAGAAGGCGTGCGCGCGCGAGAGCTTTGTGCAACATCCGCGCGCGCACGCCTTCTGGGGAGGTTCCATCAGGATCGTTTGAAAATCACATTTAAACGAAAAAAACCTGAAAACCTGATTGGAATTACTGAAAAATATGAAGAAATATACATTTTAAATCCAAGTAAATGTAAAAAAATCTCAAACTTAAATTTACAAAAAACTTTAAACCTGAAGCTGTTATCAAAAAGAATGATTCCATTTTTGATTTACTTTTTTATTCAAGTCTTTATTCAATTCTAACTTTTTTTTGTTTGTATTTACAATTTCATTCATCAAATTTTCAATAGTTAAGTTTACAGTCTGTTCATTTGTAGTTAAATTTTTTTGAGGTTTTTCGTTCCCTTAAAGCGGACCCTGATCCGACCCGTGTGGTTCTGCCAGGTCTGACGATCACGCGTCTGAGAAACACCTGACAGACTCGCCGCTTAACCCTCCTGTCCTGTGTCTCAGGTGGAACACGTCCGTCTCCTGGACCGGTCCTCGGGTCAGAGGAAAGCCCGCGTGGGGACCCTCTACCTGTCCGCCACGCACACCATCTTTGTGGAGAACGACCCCGAGAGCCGCAGGGAGACGTGGGTAAGCAGGAAGCCAGCCTCCTGACCGGCTCCGCCCCGGGCCGGTGATGGACGTCTCTGCGGTCTCAGACGGACGGACGAGTTATGTCCACCAGGGTCGCCACACTGATCTGAGTTAACTCCGCCCCCTTAAAAACGTCCCAAAAATGGACATAGTCGAGTTTAGATCGTCGACTGTATCTGAGAACTGTGACTCCGCCCCCCCTGGCGTTCCGAACAGGAAGTGGCTCCAAGAAGCCAAAATCCCACATGCGTCTACAGAGAAACAAACAGCTGTTCCTCCGTTGTTCTGTCGGACAGTAGAACCGTTGAGGATCCTCGTTTTTTTCCATCACAAACTGACCGTTCAGATCCCTGAATAAAAGTAGGCGGAGCCTGCTGGCCTCCACAACGCTCAAAACGTTTGACAGATTTCGCTAGCCTGCATTCAAGGGTTGGGGGTGTGGCCTTCCAACAAGCTCAGTCCTGATTGATGAGAGTGGTTGCCATAGAAACGTTCATTCAGACCAACTCTGATCCATCACTGACTGACGTCTGGATCCAACATGGCGGCGTCCATCTGGTTAAAAAATGGCGATGGAATGACTTCCTGTGAACTTCCTTCAGCTGCGTCTGCGTTGAAACAATTCCAGTCCAGATTCAGATTTTTCCGTATTGTGCTAAAAAATCCTCTAAACTAATCAGGCTCTGTGACATCACAGATCCAGAGGCTGTGGCCCCGCCCCCTGAAGCTAATGTGAGGACGCACAAACGGGGGCTCTCCTCCCACGTTTCCCTCTGACCTCCACGTCTCTCCGTCTCCTCAGACGTTTAGCAGGAGCTGTGATGAAATCATTTCATTCATCAGTGATTCGTGTGTCGATACGCCGTTTGGACGTCATCTGTGCGCCGTATGCGTGATGTAAGCGTGATGTAAACGTCATGTAAACGTCATGTAACCGTCATGCAACCGTCATGCAACCGTGATACAGCAGTGATACAGCTGTGGTTCATGTGGGAAAGTCTGAACGGTCAGAGCGGACACACACCTGTGTAAAAGCGTAAACCTTCTCCGTTCCTCTGGTTCTCCGTGTGGAACAGGTTCTGCACAGCATGGTCCACGGCGTGGAGAAGCCTCCCGCCACGCCCTCAGGAGGTCAGCTGATCCTGCGCTGTAAAGACTTCCGGCTCTTCCACATCTTCATCCCACAGGAGAAAGACTGTCTGGACGTCCACGCCTCTTTGGTCCGTCTGACGCGACCAGGTCTGAGTCCGCCTGCGCCTTTGTGTCCTGAGGCTGCTCTGTGATGAAGACGTGAACTCCTCTTCCTCCTCAGAGAAGTACAGCGAGCTCTTCTGTCTGTCCTTCAACCCCAGCGTGAACAAGGAGGAGCGTGAGGAGTCCTGGAAATTCCTGGACCTGATGGCGGACTACAGGAGGATGGGCGTTCCCAACAACCTGTGGGTTTCCACGCCCGCCAACAGTGAATTCAGGGTAAGTGGGTGGAGACCGGACGTCTGCAGGAACCGTCACGTCTGCAGGAGCCGTGACGTCTGCAGAAACCGTCACGAGCCGTGGCGTCTACCCCAGGAACCGTGGCGTCTGCAGGAACCGTCACGTCTGCAGGAGCCGTGGCGTCTGCAGAACCGTCACGTCTGCAGGAGCCGTCACGTCTGCAGGAACCGTCACGTCTGTAGTGGCTGGCGTCCTCCAACAGAGGGCGCTGTTCTCCAACGACCAGGGAACCACAAAGAGGACGTTCTCAGCTGCTGGCTTGTTCTGTGAAAAACGCAGATGTTTGTTCTCCTGCAGCTGATTGGTCGTGAATCAAAGGGCTGATTGATGCTTCATGATCTGTTCTCTGTATCTTCTCTTTACGCACATGCAGCAGTTCCGTAGGTTCAAACATCAGAAGAGGGCGGTGGCGAAACTCGCTGTGAACCCGTGTCACACTCACCAGCTCCGCCTTCTCATCTCCCCGCGGAGTTTGCGACACCCTACCAGCTCTTCATCCCAAAGTTGGCCATACCGTCATTAATGGGCAGCGCCAGGTTCGGGCAGTGATTTCCTGTTCTGTCTCCTTTACTACAGGACACTCTGGTCCAGTGGTGCTGCACACACATGCCTACACACATGCACACACATGCACAAACACATGCACACACCTGCATGCACACACACATGCACACTACGCACATGCACACTCCCTCTGAACTTTCACACACTTACACACACACACACATGCACACTCACACATGCACACTCACAGACATGCACACTCACACATACATATGCACACACACACAGACATGTACACATGTACATTCACACATCCACACACTTATACATGCACACACACACACCACACACATACACACATCCACACACTCACATGCACACTCACACACATGCACACACACAGACATACACACACACACACATGTACATTCACACATCCACACACGCACATGCACACACACACATGCACACACACACGCATGCGTGCCACACACTGGAGTGCGCCCCCAGAGCTAGCAGGCTAGATTGGCATCCCATGCTAACCTAAATAGAAACCAATGTAACGGGTGAGGCTAAGGCTAAAGTTAGCATAAACAATGCACTCACAGTCCCCCCCTCCCCCCAACACAGTTGCATCAGGCCCGATTGGCCGACTGAAGTCACATGACTGAGTGAAGCAGCACACAAGCCAATGCCTAACATAGGAGAGAGAGGAGGAGTGGTTCAGCAGGGTTACACTGGCACAGTGAGGGATGATGGGGATGATGAAAGAGCTCCCCCCGCAGGCTGCCGTGTGTCGCTGCAGTCAGCCGCTGTCGGGCTTCAGCGGCCGCAGTCAGGAGGATGAGATGATGCTGCAGGCCGTGATGAAGGCCAACCCCGGCAGCGACTTCATCTACGTCGTGGACACCAGGCCAAAGGTGACGGTCACGGCACCGCACCACAGGCTACCACCTGTCCTGCACCCGGTCCAAAGCATGGCACATGTGTGTGCAGCTGAGCATGCATGGCGAACCCCGGCCGGAAAAGGCCCACATTTCACGAGAACGAGGACCACTACGCAACATCATCACAGCCTTCATGAACCGAACATCACGTGATAGGAGCAGCCAGCAGAAGCCTGTCGGCCAGTTAGTGGAACCCCGCCGTGCACGGCGTGCATGTCTGCGCCACTGCTGGAGTCTGCCTTTGCAGTGCGTGGGGTGCAGCTACTGAGTGCGTCGGCGCCGCGCTGGAGTGCATGCTGCAGTACTGCGTTGGCGCCTTTGCAATTACTGCGATGTCATGACTCCTCCTCTCCTGCGATGGGCGACATACTTCCGTCCATGAAAGCGACTCCTGTGGGGGCTGGAGGCGCAAGATGGCTGAAACACATCAAAATGCATCCTGGGCGCTGGGAATCCTTCGCCAGCCAGGGTGTGTGTTCACATAAACCTAACACAACACAATGAACATATAGCACATAATGCAGGCCCACAGCCACGGCGGCACCGACCCCTTCATTGATTCTCTCTGGTGTTCTGGTTCTGGTCCAGGCGGTGGCAGACGAAGGCGTCAGCGTTCTGGTCCACTGCTCTGACGGTTGGGACCGGACAGCACAGGCCTGCTCTGTGGCCAGCATCCTGCTGGACCCGTTCTACAGAACCATCAAAGGACTCATGGTGACCCACACGCTCTAGAACCGGACCCCCTCAAACCCAAACCTGCTCGGTTCTTGATGTCTACCTTTCTCTCCTCGTCTCCTTCAGCTGCTGATTGAGAGGGACTGGGTTTCTTTTGGTCACAAGTTCTCCCACAGGTCGGTTCCGACTGATCCGGGTCTCAGAAAGACGAGAGGTAAATGCTGAGACCCCCCAGGACAGTTTGTCATGGCTGCTGCTCTGCAGGTACGCCCACCTGGATGGGGACCCCAAGGAGGTGTCCCCCGTCATGGACCAGTTCCTGGAGTGTGTGTGGCAGCTGTCCGAGCAGTTCCCGTGTGCCTTCCAGTTCAACGAGCGCTTCCTCATCGCCGTGCGCGCGCACGTGTACTCCTGTCAGTTCGGCAGCTTCCTGGGGAACTGTGAGAAGGAGCGCAGAGACATGAGGTACGCCGTTGTGTGGCACCAGAGCCGCCGTTCTGCTTTATGTTCCTGGGTTCTGGGCCCGGGAAGACCGGACCGCTTTAGAGACCCAGTCCAAAGAAAAGGCTGGGTTTGGGTTTCCAGCAGCATTTGTTCTGGTGACGGAGAACCAAGTCTAAGTTTCCAATGAATGTATTTCTGTTTCTAGTCCATGTGAATCAGGAGCCGACGAAAAAATGCTGCTGGAAAACGCAGAGGCCACGATGGGCGGAGTCAATGCCTCCCAGCTCCGCCTCTTTCTGATGCAGACAAATGAACGTCTTTGTTTTCCTGGAATCTGGATCAGAACCGGATCAGATAGCTGCGATACTGCTGCCGTTTTTGCTGCGTCGCTAATGTAAGGTTGGGGGGTGAGGGGCTGTAAGCTAGTGGGAGAGAGTGTAAACAAGAGGATGATGGGAAATAAGGCAAGGCTTACTTCCACCCCAACTCAGAGGTGAATTTCTAATGAGCTCCTGCCGCTCTGCAGAAACTATGTCCTAGAAAACCACACAGGTTTTTAATTTGAGCTAAAAACGGCGTCATCAGAATGAAAAGACGGCGTTGAACACATCAAAGGGTGGGGGCTGTGCTGATGAGAGCGCACGTGTGCGTGCATGACTGCAGGCTCCGTGAGCGCGCTCACTCCGTCTGGCCTCAGCTGTGGAAGGACCGGGCCCAGTTCACCAACCCGCTGTACCAGGCCGAGCAGAGCCAGAGCCAGGGCGTCCTGAGGCCCAACACCACGCCCTACTGCTTCAAGTGAGGCCCCGCCCCCACACATGATGCTCCGCCCTATTCCTCTGCTTTCAATTCTAATGGTTTTGATGAAAAAGTCACGTCTGAGCCTTGATGGTTCTAGAATGTGGAAGGGGCTCTACAACCACGCCCAGAGGCCAGAGAGGCCGCCGCCCCCTCGCCAATCCCCCGCTGTCAGGGGCGAGAGCCAGCAGCTGGAGGAGGAGCTGACCAATCACAAGGAGGGGCCAGCAGGAGGACCCGCCCACCACCACTCCGGCCCCAGACAAGGTATAGAACCCCCCCCCACACACGCCACAGGCTGTGATTGGCTGGAATCGTCCAATTGGCACGTCTCACCGCTGCAGACATGAGGCGTTCAGGGTCTGTTTGGAAATTAGAACTTTAGTGGACACAGACCTAACGGGGGGGCAAGAAGGAAATCAAACGAAGGGTCCTTTAAGTTGGGGGGGTCAGCAATGTTCTAAAAGTCACCCCACCCCCACAGTGTTTACTCTGAATAAATCTTTATTGTCAGCGTTTAAGGCGACAAAGCACCGTGTCTCCATTCTGATTGGCTACAGGGGGGGTCAGCTGACTGTCTTGTGTCACTCTCGCAGAGGATCTCCACACTGACGGGGCAGCCAATCACGAGGCGGAAAGTCCAGAGGCGGAGGACTGACCGGCTGCAGCTCAGACGCCACGTGCCGGGACCCCCCCCCCCATGTACTCTGACCCAATCACCAACCAGCGCTCTATTAAACCCCGCCCGTGTCCTAAAACATGGACCCAGAGGACCCATCGGCTCACGGTGACCGGGAGCCGGGGATGACAGACAGCCAGAAATGAGCGAGGACCCCCAGCAGGGGGGGGCTGTCCATGCTGCTGCCTGACTGGAAAACGGGAAGCTGACTGACTGAGGGGGAAGCTCCCCCCCCTGCTGGGCAGACTCAACACTGTGCCCTCTATTTATTAAAACTTTTATACGTTTTTAACCAGCACCTGTTCCCTGTGGGCGGGGCCACCGCTGCTGCAGCAGCGGGGTCTTCCTCCACCAACGGTGTTCCCGAGCCGTCCCGAGGATGTCCTCCAGCGAGGACGTCCCACGAGCGAGGACGTCCCACAAGCGAGGATGTCCTCCAGCGAGGACGTCCCACGAACGAGGATGTCCTCCAGCGAGGACGTCCCACGAACGAGGACGTCCCACAAGCGAGGATGTCCTCCAGTGAGGACGTCCCACGAGCGAGGATGTCCTCCAGCGAGGATGTCCTCCAGCGAGGACGTCCCACGAACGAGGACGTCCCACGAACGAGGACGTCCCACAAGCGAGGATGTCCTCCAGCGAGGATGTCCTCCAGCGAGGACGTCCCACGAGCGAGGATGTCCTCCAGCGAGGACGTCCTCGCTGGAGGACGTCCCACGTTGGGTTTGTTGCCACAGTAGATCTTTCTGCCATCAAAGCAAAAACGACGTAAAAACGGCTGGTGGAGCTGAAGCTCGGTTCTGAACAGGAAGACGTTGGTTGTGTTTGATCTGCTGGTTGATGTGACTCGGGATCCAAACGTCACAGAACCGGCTCTGAACCGGGCCTCTGAGGGCCCAACGGTGGAACCTCATCTGTAAAGGAAAGACTTTGACTCAGGTGGGTTTGAGTTCAAGCTGGTGTTTGAAGATGGTGCGTTTGGGGTCTGCGTGGGTTTCAGAGTTTCAGATGAAGAACTCTCATCTCGTCTTCCTCACAGCCCTGATTTCTGTTTGGTGTTTGATGTACATGACTGACAAGAAGGAAGAATAAATGTTGAAGCGGCAGAGAAGTGAATTCTGGGAAACCAGCAGATTGTCCAATCATCTCTTCTGGAGCTCCTGAACGTCTCTTCCTGCTCTGGTTGTGGGTTCGAGTCCAGTCAGCAGCACACGCTCCACTCCAGTTGCTGGAGCCTATCCCAGCTGCTGTCAGGTGAATGTGGGGTTTATCCACCACAGACACACACTCACACCTGAATGGAGTTCTGAAAGAACCCGTGAATCATGGTTCAGGGCGGAGGAGGAACCCGAGGAACCAGGAGAACCTGCGTCCTGGAGAGATCATGTCTTCCGCCAAGAGGATCCTTGTTTTAAAAAACGCTTTAAATCAATGTACAAATGTGAGGAGTTTAAATAAACTCAGATGTTTCCTGGTTCTGGTTCTGGTTCTGGGTCAGCCATCGCTCTTTCACATGAGTTGAAGGTTGCAGAGTTTAAAGAAGTGTAGAACGTCAGAGAAGGACCGGTTCTGGAGGACGGTCTTCCATGTCCAGCAGAGACTCTGAAGGTCCTCTCCAGAACAAACTCAGTTTCCCATAATGCAGTGCAGCTACTGTCTGGCTTTGGGCCGGTCACGTCACAGGGCTCTGCTTCCTCTTCCTCCAAGCTGCTCATCTTCATCAGGGTGAGTTTGCAGAAATGTTGAGAACACGGAAACCAAACACACGTGTGGCTCAGAGACTCACAAGCAGCAGCTGCAACACAAACAGAAGCAGACGGAGGCTGACAGATGTGAGAATCAGAGCATGTTTGGGTCAAAAATCTGCACAAAGGACAGAGTTTGTCTTTGATGACAAATGAAACATTATATATTATATTAGCAAAATATGACGCACCCAACAGAAAATGGTCGAGTAAAATCCCCCTTCCTAAAAATGTTAAAGAAACTAATTTAAAAATATAGTTAACAGAAAAATAAACATCCACAAATGATCAAAATCAATTAACTTAAAACCTTTAAATGTTTTATTTCCAACTGGCAGATGCCTACATTAAGTTTTAATTTATTATTTTTTTGAGTTTGTAACAAGTTAAACTTTTTAATATTTATGCATATATGTATGGAACAATCTGTATATTGTATTTATATAAATTATAAAATAAGAAATCAAATAAATAAATATGGAATAAATAAAATTAAGATCTTAAAAGCTGCTCAGTCACAGTTTAACATAGAGCACATTACAGACGCGGAGACTAAAAAAACAATTTTATTTTTATTATAACTTTTGTCATTATAATAATTATGATTATTAAACCACCTAAGTGAATATTTGGAGTCCTTCTTTTCAGATCTGTTTTCTTCCCTTTCAGATTAAAAGCTTTGAAGTTGGTCTGGATCTCCTCCTCCAACAAGCCCCGCCCACCGGGCGGAGTTTGGCTCAACAGGCGGGGCTTCAAAAACCGACTGAGCGGCTTTTTTATTTCATTTATTTATTGTATTTCTTTTTTTTTAATGGGGGGGGGGGTCTGGCGGGCTTTAGACAGATGCATGACGTCACTGTCGAAGGTTCAAAGACATTGGTCGCCATCCCGGAAGTGCGTGTGATCACGTGATGGCTCCACCTGCTGCAGAGAGCTCATTAAGGTGAGTGGGTCCAGGTGCGTCAGAGCGGTTCGGTTCTGCGGGCCTGAGGCAGAGCTGCAGGTCAGTGCTTCTTCTCTCTGCTGGGTTGTTGGTGAAAAACCGGAACTTTGGGGTCAAATGGGAAGTTTTTCTCTGGAGCTGCTGGGAGAACTTCAGAGGTTCTTTCATGGAGAACATGAGAACCAGGAGGAGGTTCTGATAATAACCGGTCCTCAGAGGCTCCAGGACGGATTCAGCTGCTGCTTCCTGCTTCTGTCAGATTTTCATTTCAACAGATTTTCTGTAGAAAAAAAATCCTAATAGAATAAGTGAAGCAGTAGAACTTTGAGAACCAAGATGTTTCTCATGTTTTGCTGAAGTCTTTAGACAAAACCAATCTGGATTTTTAAAAAATGGACGTTTTTGCAGTTTGACACCATTTCTAGATTCTTCAGTGTTTCTATTTTCCTTAAATGCTCCGGTGTCTGTCGGCCATGTTTAAACTCCTACAGGAAGTACAGAGTTTTCTGCTGAGTAACCACGGCTGCTCTCTCTCTTTCCCAGGATGCCTTGCTCAGGAAAATGAAGTGGACCTGGAGCTCAAACGGACTAAGACAAAGAGGTAGCTATTTAAAGTTAATAGACAGTCTTAGAGAAGCTTGTTTGTTTAATTCATTCCTAAAGAACTGAGTTTTACTGATTTTTATTTTATTTTTTTTCCAGGAAGATCTTCAGCCGGTAAGTCGTTGGTTTCCTGCTTTGGCCGCCGCGCCGCTCTGTTCCTCCGTCTCTAAGCTTGCATTGAAGGTGACTTCCTTTCCATGTATCTGATTGGTCACAATGAGGATGGAACTTCTGGATTCAGGATCTGTTCAGCTGCCGTCTTTGGGAGCTGCAGATCTTCAGATCTGTAGCTGCAGCTGAAACTTTATTTCCTGTCTGACCTCCTGCCATGGAGTTCCTGAACACAAATTGCGTTTTGCGGCCGTAAACTAAAATAGAATCAGTTCTAGATTCTAGAAGACGCATCCAGGATTTATCAGTCTGTAGGTCTTAGATTTCCGATTTCAAAGTTCCAGAATTTTCTTCCGCGTGGACCAGACTTCGGACTGCGCGCTCGCTTCCATTTTGGAATGATCTTCATGAAGGTATGTGAGACACTGGTTTTAATGCACACACCCACATTTCCCCTCACGGAGTCCTCTGAAGGGATGTCCATCAAACTCTCCTGCTTTCTTTCCATTCAGGCCACCGTGCCGCCTCTCTACCACCTTCTGGCGCCGAGCCGCCTCTCTACCACCTTCTGGCGCCGTGCCGCCTCTCTACCACCTTCTGGCGCCGAGCCGCCTCTCTACCACTTTCTGGCGCCGAGCCGCCTCTGTACTTTCAGCGGTATGCTTTTGTGTCCGTTTTTGCGCCCGTTGATCGATGGTTGATCATTGCGACGATCTCTTACAAGTTTTAAATGTTTTATGGTCTGTCTGGTTCTCTTGGATCCTGGTCCACCAAGTTCCTCCTCATGTGTGGTAGAGTCACCTTCAACGCCGTTTCCTGTCTGTTAGGTTAAGGTTCAGGGTCAGGTTTTAGTTTTTTGAGTCTGGTCAGGATCAGATCTTCAGGAAGGTTCTGTTCCTGCTGCGTTCCTGCAAGTCTGTAGTTTGAAGCTGTTCTGACCCGCAGAGGTTGTGGTTGTTGGGCTGGAGCTGAGTCAGTGAAGTTCTGGTCTGGAGGTCCATCAGAGATTCTGTTCTTCTTCTGTGGTTGGATCGGTTGGTGATGTTTTTTTTTCAGGTGGTGCTACGAAAGGTAAGACCAATTTTTATTTTTTTTATTCCTTCATGGCGTCCGTGTGCTAGGCCTTCCCGCCGTGGTTGAGCCGTTTTACTGTGCTGATTCAGAACATCAAATGTCCTCTGGTTCCGTCCAGTTTGGACTCTGAAAGGGTTTCAGTCGTGGATCATTGGACACTGACTGGTCTGAAGGCTTGGATCTTGTGGTTCTGTTGGTGCGGTCGTGTCCATGATTGTGAAAGCCCAGCCCACAACCAGGGAGCTGTAGATCAGGGAGGACTGCATGCTCCACCCGTCACATCCACCCGTGTTGGTGCTGCATGTCTGGGTGGGTCTTTCTGTCACAGAACACTCTGGAGTTCTCCTGGGTCCACTCGGGTTCTGTTCATGTAGAATCTCCTCTTTTCTGTCAATGTTCTCACATTTGGACCCTCTGATCTCTCATTTCACTTTGGATCTTTCTGGTTCTTCTCTGGTCTTTAGTGTTGAACTAGTCTGTTCCTTGCTGGTTCGGGTTTTTTGGTTCTCTTGGTTGCAGGTTCTGTCTTGAAGTTCTGCTGCATGGTTCTTTCTGTCTGGTTCCTGTAGATTCTTTCTTCTCAGACGTTCCTCTAAATCTTCTCCTGTCCTCGTTCTTTCTCTTTTCTAGATCAATCTTTCCTTTCAGACCTTCTCTTGGTCTAAAACTTTAAACTTCAACTTTAGCTGTATTAAAAACTAATTCTAAAAAACCTTTAGTTGTTACAAAAATTAATTTAATAAACGAAATATTAAGGCTTAGTGTGAAGATGAAACAAGCTGAAAATGATCAATGTAAAATGTTTAGTCTGGTCTTCAGCAGGTTTCCTCCTTGACCGTTTGAGTGTTTAACGCCCTGCAGTGTGACGGGACGCCTCCCTCCAGAGGATTTAACTTTTAATGCTTTAATCATCTGTAAACAAACGTTTCCCGAGAACATTAGACCTGAAGCTGAAATGTTCTGCAGATTCCATCATCTAGGACGGATTCTCGGTTGGGACAGTGGACAAACGTCGGAACAATGCTCCGAGGCGGACTGAAGTAAGCAAAGCTCATGAACAGTGGATGTGGAACCAAACCTTCACACAGACGATGGTCGCTTCATGGAAACCTGTGGAACAACCTAAAGGCCTTACAAAGGGGGGTTGAGTCTTGGGAACTGGAGCCGCACAGACTCATCACTGTCAGTGGGGCGATGTGGAACCGGATCAATTTCGACTAAAGGTTAAACCCCACTGAAGGTTAGCCAACGACTAAACTGGACATTGGATCAGGAACCAGCCTTCAAAGGAAAAGCTGAAGAGTTCAACCAAAGGAAAAGTTCAAACTCTGCGGTTTCTGCTCCTGATTTCCTGAGAACGTTCGGTCGGTAGAATTGATCAGAATTTGGGGACGGTGTCCTAAAGCTGAAGAATCCTAAACCGACGTCGAACTTCAGAAAGGCGACTTGATGTTAACCAATCAAAGTTTTCCATCAGACTGGAGGCGTTGAAGGATTTCGGTAAATACGGCTACGTGAGAAAATAAAGTCCTGAATTCTGTTTGGCGTTTACTTCCATGGAACCTTTCTTCTTTTGTGTGGAACCAGACATGGAAGTTCTGTCTGACGTTACCAACCTAAAGACAACAGATCAGAGATCTAGTTTTCCAGGTAAGTTCGTAGCTATCCTGTTCTAAGACGACACACCTGAGGCGTCAGGTGTAACTTGAGGTGACCCAACCATGTTCTGGTTTGGGTCTGCAAGGGGCAGTAGCGACTAATTAATGGGATGTCTGTGGTACATGAAATCCCATTTTCAAACACAAGCTCAGGACTCTGGAGGAGCCATGCCTTGTGATGCGTTCCTATGTTTTGGGTTTGGTTCTACACGGGTTCAATATAAATTCTGAGGAGGTTCTGGTTGAACCAACAGACTTGTCCTGGTAAGTGAAAGGTGGAGAATTCCGTCCTGAATTTTGTCTATATTTTGCACCGACCTCTTCACTTTAATGAACATAACTCCTGTCTTTGCCTCGTCTGGTCACAGCCGTCAAACCTGTTTTTGGTCCGACTGTAAGAATAACCCGTCCAAACTTTTGTCCTTTAAATCTGCAGGTTTCTCTCTGCATTCACTGCCTCTGGTTTTATTGGGTTTCTCACCGACAACCTCCAGGTTTCTAAACTAAAGCAGTTTTGCTGCAACACAGGCAGGCCGGTAAAGTTTCATTTCATGAACAAACTCTGCTCAGCGCCAGTCCTCTTGACTGAAGGTCATATGGGTCATTCGTTCAGACCGGGTCTGGAAGGTCCGGTTCCTGCTGGAACATCCTCTGAATGGTCTTCAACCTTATGTTTCATGGTTAAGGTGGTCTGTGTGGAGGTTTGACCTGGAGCAGAGTTCCACTAAAACCTTAAAACCAAAAGGTTTGAAATGTTTTATTCTGTGGTCGTCTGTCCATCTGAATCCAAAGCTCCACAGTGATGAGGTGTCATGTTGATGGATCTGTAGCTCTACCTGGTTACCTGCTCACAGGTGCTGGTCTTCACTAACCCTAACCTCTATTCAGTCATTCCTGTATGTTGACTAAAAGCTGCAACAAGTAAACTAGTTGCACAAAACCCTGAAATTCCTGAAGGTTAAAACATTTGTCTGGTTTTCTCCATTGAATATGAACTGGATGGAGACTCGTGACTCATTTACCTGAATAACCTGAAGTTTCTAAAATGCTGTGTCGTTCTGTGATGCATGTCGCTATCGGTAAACTCCTGTGGAACACATTTAATAAAACTATGTAGAATGTTCTGGGGTTTGCTTTCTGGTTGTGGAAATGGAGGCAGAACAACTGTCTCTTTTTTCCTCCAGGCTGCCTGCACTCTAAAGCACCGTCACAGGAACCACAGCGGTCGGCCGGTGAGGCGGTCAGATGCCTCTGGACTCTGGTTTGACTCCTGACCAAAAACTGAACTTTTCATGGATTCTGTGTTGGTTTGTCTCGTTTGAAGGGGTCCATCTAAACTTCTGATGAGAACGTTCAGATGGGGTCTTGGAGTTTCATACGTTGGTTTGATTGGGAGGTTCTGGAAGGAACTTCCTGCTGTTGTAGAACCAAAACTCTGTACAACTGTGTTCTCAAAGGGTTTCCTTCAACGGTGAGGATGCTGTTGAGGAAAAACCAGAACCTGTTTTCTGGCTTCTGTAGGCAGAACTTTAGTCTTTTGCTGGTAGATCCTCTGATCCAACAGTACGTTCCTGATGTAGCACCGGTGCTTTCTGGGAAAAGAACTTGCTGACGGTCTTCAGTTTGTAGAACCATCTGTCCCATTGACGGCAGAACTTCTGTCTTGTACAGTGGTTTTGTTCAATTCTCTGACATGGTTTTACATTAGCATCAAGATGGATGTTGGGTTTCTATCGGCCGCACAATCGATGAATTGGGATATTATTGACCAGTGTTGCCAAGACGATATGACTAGCGCGTAAACAGGTTCCATTTCACTCGGTAAGGGTTCTCTCAACAGGAGATGGGAAGAACTTGGGGCGGAAGCTCAAAGAAAAATCGCACTGAGCAAAACGAGGGTCATTGTCGGCTATGTTTTTGTTTTTTAATTTATTTTAAATCAAAGCTGCTTCTGTCTATGCATTCATCCTGAGAAACAGTTTTACTTTGGAAAGTTGTCTATCAGTTACTATGTTCCTGTTGTGCTGAAGTCTCTCTGAAGGTGAAGTACTAACAGGTACCCAGAGATACTCTCAGAGCTTTGCTTATATGGGGAAGGTAATGTAGCGCCCACCACACTGAGAAAGTCTCACCGCGACCGTAGACGGGCTTCTGGGCTGTTGGATGCAGAATGAGGTGATGGGGAGTGGGGCGGTCTGGAAAAACCTGCCCAGCAGCTTGGTCTTCTTTCTGGGTGTTATGGTTACAATATCAGGATGATGAAACAGCTTGGCTGCTTTATTCCAAATGGGATTGAACCTTTCTTCTTCTAAAGAGTGAAGCTCCAGAAAGGAGGTTCCCATGTTAAACTTGACCTTCTTGCAGCAGAAATTGGGATTTTCTTCAACCTCTGATGTTTGAAAACTGAATAGAAAACATCAAAATCTAAGCACACGTTTGAGTTCCAGACTGAGAAGTGTCCATTGTTCTCATGGGGAAAATGACCACAGACTTGGCAGAATGCAGGAACCCTGGGTTTTCTGATGGACAAGAAATCTGGAGAATGAAAGTTGGGATAGAACCAAAGGGATGATGGGATATTCAGGATCTGTAAATCCCCACCTCATTTGGATGGATTGTACATCAGACCTGAAAAGGAGATTTCTCTTGACTCTGCTGGACCTTTGACCTCCAAAGACGGATCCCGCTGGTGGCAGTGAGATCTGAACCGTGGCTGAGGCCCATTTTCAATTTACTGCAAATGTCTAAATTGTATTTTCACGTGGAGGAAACTTTCTGAAAACTTGATCTATAAAAAGACTGAAGGTTAGGAACTCCAGAACTGTAGGAAGCGGCTTTTTACTAAAGTAAAACTTATTACTTGTATTTAATACCAAAAAGTAACAGTAAAGGACTCATGGTTTAAATGTTTTCTAGCAAATGTTGCTTTAAAAGTAATTTGATTAAATTAATCTAGCAAGGAAAACAAGAGCTGTTGAAGTGTTTTATTAAAATAAGTCTGTAAAACATCTGCAGCACTAAAACTTAAAGTTTAAAAGAACAAAGCTTTAGCTAGAAAACATAGTAGCCAAACGGTTTTTAGAGTGAACGCTAACATCTTCCTAGAGTAAAATGACAAATGTTTCCTGCCTGTACTCACAAATTCAGGTTTGGTTAGGTAATGCAACCACAGGAGAGCGCCGTCCAGTGCTTTCATGTGCCGGTCCCAAGTCCGGGTAAATGCAGAGGGTTGTCGGTGACAATCCGACGTAAAACCTGAACCAAACCCATCAAACGGTGAATCAGAGGCGGTCCTGAGAACTTTTAAACAGTTCCTTGTTAAAAAACAAATGCTGTCATTTTACATCACTGTATCCCTTTTAGGCTCAATGGGTTGCTGCTGGTTCCAACCCAGCCACCCTGGCTGCTGAGGTACACCCAGAACAAGCTGCCGGTCTGGACCTAGTTTGTGTCTGAAGGAACCATTTGGTTCGGTTTCCAACCGACCAAAACCCAGTCAGAGCCACAAAGTGACCGTTAATCCATTCAGTAATGAAATGGAGCTTGAAAATATTTACAAGTATAAAGTTTTTTATATATTTTTCTCACACATAACCAATCCAAACTGAATCTCTAATAGACCAAATGAGAGCCTCCTTACCTGAAACCAGGTAGATGTCTGCAGGTAAACGTCTAATGGAAGAACGACTGTCGGAGACGTCCACAGGTTATGTACGGGGTATCTAACATGTATGCCGGGTTCGAGGACTCTTCCCTTGAAAATATCAAAGTTTAATCAAACACAGGCGAGAGCTGGCCTGTCTTTGCCCTCGCCTGGTCACAGCCACAAACCTGTTTTTACACTGTAAGAATAACCCGCCCAAACTTTGTCTCAACTGCGATGCTTTCTCTGCATTCACTGCCTCTGGTTTTATTGGGTTTTCTCACCACAACCTCCAGGTTTCTAAATCCAGCAGTTTGTTGCAAACACAGGCAGGCCGGTAAAAGTTTCATTTCATGAACAAACTCTGCTCAGCGCCAGTCCTCTTTGACTGAAGGTCATAAGGGTCATCTGCTCAGACCGGTCTGAAGGTCCTGTTCCTGCTGGAACATCTCGAATGGTCTTCAACCTTATGATTCATGGTTGGCTGGTGGTCATGTGGGGTTTGACCTGAGCAGAGTCTCCAATTAAAACCTTAAAACCAAAAGGTTTGAAATGTTTTATTCTGTGGTCGTCTGTCCATCTGAATCCAAAGCTCCACAGTGATGAGGTGTCATGTTGATGGATCTGTAGCTCTACCTGGTTACCTGCTCACAGGTGTGCTGGTCTTTCTACTAACCCTAACCTCTATTCAGTCATTCCTGTATGTTGACAAAAAGCTGCAACAAGTAAACTAGTTGCACAAAACCCTGAAATTCCTGAAGGTTAAAACATTTGTCTGGTTTTTCTCCATTGAATAATATGAACTGGATGGAGACTCGTGACTCATTTACCTGAATAACCTGAAGTTTCTAAAATGCTGTGTCGTTCTGTGATGCATGTCGTTATCGGTAAACTCCTGTGGAACACATTTACTAAAATCATGTAGAATGTTCTGGGGTTTGCTTTCTGTTGTGAAATTCTTTCTGAGGCAGAATGAAATTGCCTTCTTTTCCAGGCCTGCACCTCTAAAAGTAATCACACAGGAACCACAGCGTCGGCCGGTGAGGCGGTCAGACGCCTCTGGACTCTGGTTTGACTCCTGACCAAAAACTGAACTTTTCTTTTTTTTAATTATTTATGTTTTCAGTTTTACAGTACAATAAACATTATAATTTGAATTTTGCAAAGAAGTCTTTAATACACAAACATAGTAAAAGTGTTTTTTTTTTTTTAACAAAATATAAGAACATTGAACTATAGGGAGTGACTAGTAATTATCCATTTGTTTGTATTTTTGAAAATATGTGACATATTTGAATTGGTATATTGACCCACTTTTTCAGCATAACATAAACTGTGTCTTGTTTATTGTTCAGCGGCACCGTTAGTTCGCCCATTTTATATATTTCTAATGTTAATTCCCACCATATCGTTAAAGCTGTACATAATGGGAAAGCCAATTTTTTAGTCAGCACTCTGCTTGCAACCAACAGGGCTCCCATCAAGCATTTATCTTGTTTAGACCATTCCTGTGGCATACATCCAAAATTAACGGTCTTAATTTCAAAAGGAAACGTACATTTGAAAATCTTTTGCAGTGTTTTATGAACCAACCAGTATGTTTGATGAGAGGGCAGTCCCACATGATGAGCAACAATGTGCTCTTTGGTTTCCACATTTTCTCCAACATAGCGGAGGGTTTCCATCATGATGAGTTTTGAAGTGGTGTGGAAAGAATCACACCTGGACTTTTCCCATCCATATTCTCTCCATCTTTGTGAAGTGTACATTTCATTGTTGTTTCTATATTGATGTCCATTCGCCTCCAAGTTGTTCATCCGGCCTCTTTCTCCCACAGTGCCTTCACATATTCAGTCGAAAGTGAGGATTCTTGCTGTTATCAAAAACGACACAGAGCAGAACATGTTTTCTAATAACATCACCTTATGCCTTGTAATTATAAGCCAACCAGACTTTAGTTTCAATCTTTACTCCAATCTTTTGTGTTTATATAATGTCTATTTGTAGCTATCTATAAAAGTCCTGTTTTTCTCCAAACTATTTTTCTTTCTAATTGTTTCAAAACTGATTACCTTGCTATCCTTAATCAAGCTCCAAATGTTGATAGCCTCAATCAATATTTAAAACGTGAATCAATTTATTTGGGGCAAAATTAGAATCATAGGCATAAAACTGAACTTTTCATGGATTCTGTGTTGGTTTGTCTCGTTTGAAGGGGTCCATCTAAACCTTTGATGAGAAGCGTTCAGATGGCTCTGAGTCGCATAAATGTTGGTTTGAATGGGAGGTTCTGGAAGGAAACTTCTGCTGTAGAACCAAAACTCTGTACAACTGTAGTTCTTTGTTAGCTTTTCCAATGGTGAGGATGCTGTTGAGGAAAACCCAGAACCTGTTTTTCTGTCAGAATGCAGAACTTGTCTTTGCTGGTGATTGATCCAACAGTACATTTTTATAACGCAAATAAACTCACATTTACAGATTCCAGAACACTGAAAAGTCTGAATAAAAAATAATAACAGCAAAACTATTAAAGTTAGTTTTCTTCAAACTACTAAGAAATTAAAAGTAATAAACCTATTTACTGCCAGGCTACAGCCTTTTTGTTTAGTTTTTACTTTTATTTACTTTTGAGTTGTTTTTTTAATGTACAATGTCAGACTGCAGTCACTGAGGCATCATATATTTAATGATTTGTTTTTAAAAAAAAATATATTTTAAATCAAACATTTCTTGAAGCAGACGTTTTGTGGAACGCTTGTGATCATAACGAAGTTAGAAATCAGAACAGACTTCAGGTTATCATGCAGAAACTCTGTGTTTTTTTCTTTCTTTCTTTGTTTACATGGATGTAAACGTTTACCCAGAGTGCTTTGCAGTGAAGTGCTACTTTTATCTATGAGCTGACTCTGAAGTTGGCAGCCGGGGTGGAGGTTCCACGGTCCAGTAGTTGGTGAATCATCTGTGTTTGGTGAATGCAGAACCCGCCTAAAAGGTCCGGTTAAGTATGGACCAGCAGTTGCCACGGCAACACTTGGACGCCGGAGACTGGACCACGAGTGACCTGCAGACACGGATCCGATCAACTTTGAAGAACCACACAGAACATCTGAGGAGAGTTCTGACAGAGAAGCTTTCAGGTTCCGAATAGGAAGGTTCTAGCAGAACTCTGGTCTTTATGTACCCTGTTTGGGTTCAGATGTTTGATGAGCAACTGTGGTCGTCTCAGGGCGTGAAAATGACTTCAGTCGAGGAAGAAACTCTGCAGGAGGAACCAGGCGACTTCTTGATCCAGGTCCTTTTCAAAATGGTCTGATTTTGTCTGAGCAGGTCCAATTCCAGCTGAACCCTTTGTTGCTCCTGAAGCCAACGGTTCTAACCTGAGTTAGTATGGTTGTTTGAAACATCAGGCTGAAGGTCTCTTCTGAAAGTCTGCAGAACCAACAGAACTGCCTCTGCTCTTGTATTCTGATGATGGGGTGAAAACGCTAGTCCACCACCAGCAGAGCGTTTTAACGTCTGCCTTCATTTTCTAGTTGATAATTCCTGAGCGCTTTGAAGGTCCTGTCAATCCCATAATACCCTATCTGGGTTGGCCCATATGTTTCTCCTCAACCAATCAGAGCTCACGAGTCACCAGAGCATCAGCTGATCTGATGAACGAGCGTGAAGACTCAGGTGACTGGGTGGGTGTGGGGAAACAATCCTTAGGGGGCTGGTTCTCTGGAACAGGTGAGTCTGAAGTCACCAGATTCGTGAGCTTCTGTGTGATCCAGAACCCTCCAGAACCGCTTTCATATCGATCCAACCATGAACTGTGTGGAAACGTCTGCATCCATCCGCACATCCAATGCCATCCTTCCTGTTGAAGATGCATTTCCGCTGGTTAACCATCTAACCCTTGTGCTATCCTAGATGACCCCACCCTGACATTGACGTGTTCTGCCGAAGTGCCTAGGATGGCTCAAAGGTTACCAATGGGAGGTGGGTCATCTAGACCCACTAGACAGAGCTCTGAACCTTTTTTCTTCAATGATTTGTGATCTTCACTGGTGTCCATGGATTACATGAAATCTTTCCACCTTATCCACCTTTGTCATGGTAGGGAGAACACACAAGGGTTAAACAGACACTTGGAGGGTTCTGTACAGTCGCCATGGCAACAGAGGGACATTCACCTACATGGTGTCTCACAGACTGACCCTCACCTGTAGATCATGATTATCAGTGTTGCCATGGAAACCTCCATCGTCCACTGCCTTGTAAATTGATGCCTTCATAACAGCAAAACTCAAAGAAGCGGCAGTCCAAACATGTGGTTCCCAAATATGAATGTTTTGGGGGCGGCTTATTGATGGCCAAAAATACCAAAGACCACAGATTGATGGAAACAATGTAACCATCAGTTTAATTCTGCATTCAGTTTTCATTACCACCTTAAAGACTTCACAGGCGGAGCCACAATCTTACAGATAATAGTTTGAACTGCAGTTCAGCATCAAAGCAGTGATATTCAGTAACATTAAGTAACAGAACGCTCAGCATGTGCAGAAGTGATCCCTGATTGGAGGACTACGGAGACAGACACCACGACAGAGACAGAGAAGATGAAGAATTGATCAGAGAGAATTTTCAACAGGTGCATTGATCTCTTTATTGGGTACAGTAGAAAAGTCTTCATCGCCGCCACGGAAGCTGCTGTAGTGTCCCTCACAGGAAGCAATGAGGTCACTTCCCGTGTTGCTGCAGGGGGTTGGCTCTCTTGGTCACATGGGACGGATCAAAGAAACCCCAAACAAGTCTTTTGCCTCCCCAGGTCAGGATGAGGCCTTCCCCTTCAGCCTCCAGCAGCTTCAGCAGAAGAAGAGCTGTCTTCGCAGACGCCTGAAACCGACAGTGAAACCTCGTGGTCGGTACTGGTTCGCGGGTCGCTGAAGATCTTTGAGTCGCTTCTCCCTGAAACAGGAAACACATCAGCGGGGACTCGAACCCGGAACTCTGACTCGTGTGTCCCACTCAGACGCTGAGTCAGAGTACATCTACGGAAACAAAAGATTAGGAGTTTACGAAATGCTGAAGGCTCCGTGCGGCTCTGGGGTCAGGAGACGTTCTAAAGAAACGCAGGAACGATGCTAACTGACCCAAGAAAACGCAACCAAACCCCAGAAAAATAGACAATGCTAAATGCTAACGTCACTGACGAAAACTAGCCCTTGATTTATCAACCTATTGAGACGAACAGAAGATCCAACGTTCAAATACAGTAAAACACTAGAGCGCTTAAAACGACGCGCTGTGTTAGCGCATCAACAAAAAGAACCCAGAGTTGAAGGTGGGAGTACCGATGCTTTTGAAGAACTCTTTCAAATACACACATTATCTCAGCATCATCTGTGACGCCCACACATGGAGTGTTTTTGAGGTATGCTGCCGTGTAGTGATAAGGTACATCTTAGCTCCTCCCACACGTGTCCGGGTTTATGAACAGGTTTTTGGACGAGAAACGCAGAATCCGTTGCAGCATATAACTGCTAAATGCTGTAAAGGACACTTCCTGTTTGAGAAGGACGCTAACGGCTAAAATGCTACAGTAGCTAAACAAAGAACGTGGATCGTGAATAGAAGACGAAATGTTTGAAAAGTAGGATTTTAGTTCGGATAATCCAAGAGTTCAGGAGATAAAAACCTTAAATGGTTAAATAAAGCTTCAGACTGAAACGATGCTAATGATGCTAGCCATGCTAACGAAGCAAAAGTGTCACAGAGAACAAACGCTAAACGTTTAGACTTCCTGGGTTTTCTTATATTGATGGGTTCTAGGGTTCCAAAGGTTCTGGCTGTGCTGGACACACTACCACAGGTTTGGTCTTACTCAAAGAAGCGGGATGGTGGAGTAGTGGTCCTTCCGTACGCATGCCCAGACAGTACCTCTTATCCAGCCATCAGGAAACACGTCGTAGCTGATCTGACCTCCTGCAGACGGACAGAATTCCTGTTAATGTTTGGAAAACCGCCGGATCTCAGCCAGACTCCAGGCAGGCCGCTGAATCCCACCTCACCCAGATCCTGCTGCTGAAGCCCGTGAACATGAATAGAAACATTTCTGCCGTTCTATGATGAACAGCCGACTCCGATCCGCTCCAGATGTTTTCAGTCTCCAAACTTTCAATCGAGTCGTGCAGACAAAGAAACTAAAACGATTGGAAAATTACATTTTTTTAAATGACAAATGAACCAATGACTGGAGAATGGAGCACCAAACCATCGGGTGATTCTTTTTTTATTATCTGTTTGGTGTTTTCTGTCATTTTGTTCCCAAGTATTTGGAACATGTGAGTGTGTAGAATGTTCTGCAGGCAGACGCAGAACTCACCGATGGAGAACGACAGGCCTTTTCCTTTGAACTCCTCCTTCAGCACAGAAACAAACTTCTCTCTGATCTTCTCTTCTGTCAGAACAACAACAGTCGGTGAAGCAGAAGTGTTGGTAGATTTAGTTTAACAATGAATTCTTTGGACTTATTTTCTTTTTAATTACATCTTTGCTGTGTTTTATTGTTCAGTGAAGAAGTATATATATATATATATATATATATATATATATATATATATATATATATATATATATATATATATATATATATATATATATATATATATATATATATATATATATATATATATATATATATATATATATACACACACACACTACAGAAGGAAAAAAGTCACTAGCAACTATTTTCAATTCACAGGTAAAGTAGCATTGTTTTTATTTTATTCTGATATGTTAAAGTCGTTGTTGGAGTCTGTGTCAAGATGACATCAGGAACCAGAGAGTCCCCCCATGTGTTACTTGGTCCAGTCAGAACTGATCCGCTTCCTCCTGACTGCAGCTGCGCCCAACCGAGAGAGATGTCTGCATCCTCATACGGAACTCACGAAGGTTCCCTGAAAACACAAAGGAACGCCAATGTGGAACAAGAACATGACTGCAGAACATGACTGCAGAACATGACTGCAGAACATGACTGCAGAACATGACAGCAGAACATGTCTGCAGAACAAGAACATGACTGCAGAACATGACTGCAGAACATGACTGCAGAACATGACAGTGCAGAACAAGACGATAACTCTAGAACATGACTGGGAGAAATATGAACATGTCTGCAGAACATGATCAGAACATACAGCAGAACATGAACATGACTGCAGAACATGACTGACTGCAGAACATGAACATGACTTCAGAACAAGAAATATGATTGTGCAGCCATGACTGCAGAACGTGAACATAACTGCAGAACATGACTGCAGAACATGACTGCAGAACGTGAACATAACTGCAGAACATGACTGCAGAAATATGACTGCAGAACGTGAACATAACTGTAGAAATACGACTGCAGAACATGACTGCAGAACGGGAACATAACTGCAGAAATATGATCAGAAAGAACATGACTGCAAGAACATGACTGCAGAACATGACTGCAGAACATGACTGCAGAACATGAACATGACTTCAGAATAAGAACATGACTGCAGAACATGACTGCAGAACGTGAACATAACTGCAGAACATGACTGCAGAACATGACTGCAGAACGAACATAATCTGCAGAACATGACTGCAGAACAGACTGCAGAACGTGAACATAACTGCAGAATATAACTGCAGAAATATGACGAACATAACCCTAGAACATGATTGCAGAACATGAACATGACTGCAGAACATGACTGCAGAACATGACAGCAGAACATATGAAACATGTGACTGCAGAACATGACTGACTGCAGAACATGAACATGACTTCAGAACGGACTGGAGAACATGAACATGACTGCAGAACAAGAACATGACTGCAGAACATGACTGCAGAACGGAACAGCACCGTAGAACATGACTGCAGAACATGACTGCAGAACGTGGAACATAACTGCAGAACATGACTGCAGAATATGACTGCAGAACGTGAACATAACTGTAGAACATGACAGCAGAACATGAACATGACTGCAGAATATGACTGACTGCAGAACATGAACATGACTTCAGAACGTGACTGGAGTAACATGAATATGACTGCAGAACGGATTGGAGAACATGAATATGACTGCAGAACGCCATTGGAGATATGAATATGACTGCAGAACATGAACATGACTGCAGAACATGACTGCAGAACATGCACATGATCGGCGAGAACATGACTGCAGAACATGTACATGACTGCAGAACATGACTGCAGAATCAGTGATTATGACTGCAGGCCATGACTGCAGAACATGAACACATCGTGAACATGACTGCAGAATATGCACATACCGTGAACATGACAGCAGAACATGACTGCAGAACATGACTGCAGAACAAGAACATGACTGCAGAACATGACTGCAGAACAAGAACATGACTTCAGAACATGACTGCAGAACATGACTGCAGAACATGAACATGACTGCAGAACATGACTGCAGAACATGAAAAGATGACTGCAGAACATGTCTGCAGAACAAGAACATGTCAGCAGAACAAGAACACACTGCAGAAACACATCATGACTGCAGAACATAACATGACTGCAGAACATGACAGCAGAACATGACTGCAGAATATAACTGCAGAACATGTCTGCAGAACAAGAACATGACTGCAGAACATAACTGCAGAACATGACAGCAGAACATTTCTGCAGAACAAGAACGTGACTGCAGAACATGATTGTGCAGAACATGACTGCAGAACATGAACATGACTGCAGAACATGACTGCAGAACATGACTGCAGAACATGAACATGACTTCAGAACATGACTGCAGAACATGCACAGGATTGCAGAAATATGACTGCAGAACAAGGACATGACTGTAGAACATGACTGCAGAACAGATCAGAGAATCATGACTGCAGAACAGGTCTGCAGAACAATAACAAGACTGCAGAACATAACTGCAGAACATGACTTCAGAACATGACTGCAGAACAAGGGACATGATTGCAGAACATGACTGCGGCAGAACATGACTGCAGAATATGCATGACTGCAGAACATGACTGCAGAACAAGAACATGACTGCAGAACATGAACATGACTGTAGAATATGGATATGACTGCAGAACATGATCACATGTTCATTTAAATGCCTGACTTTGTCGCACTGCAGAACAGAAACGTTTGTCTGTCACCCAGTTCGCTGATCAAAGAACAAACAAAACCATGATCGCAAAAGAAATTATTATTCACAAACATGAACACATCATAAAAAACATGATTGTAGAATAACGTAACAAAGATTTAGCGTTTAATCGCAAACATATGACCTACACACACTCAAATGCCACACACTAAACTATTCCACACGCATAAAGATCGTAACATGATTCGCAAAGAATGTTAAACATAACGCGCAAAATGTTTAACACAATCAACATTATTCGTACATGAATAAAGAAAACAGTCGTAATAATAAGATCTACAGAACATATGTCTGCAGAACAAGAACATGACTGCAGAAATCAGGAACATGACTGCAGAATATGACTGCAGAACATGACTAGTAGAATATAACTGCAGAACATGTCTGCAGAACAAGGACATGACTGCAGAACATGGATTGCAGAACATGACTGCAGAACATGACTGCAGAACAAGGACATGACTGCAGAACATGATCAGAACAAGAAATATGATTCAACACAAACCACATCAAAAAGCAAACATCAACCATAAAACACGCACAACAGTCTGCAAGAATGCAACATTGTTCATAAACATGTTCGCAGATAAACATGAAATATTATTCATGAAACGTGAACAGATTCGCAACAACTCGCGAAGCAGATTGAATAGAATGCAAATATCCGCATTCATCACAACTATAATACGATCCGCAATGCAGCAACGTGGATTGCAGAACATGACAGCAGAATATGACAGCAGAACATGAACATGACTGCAGAACATAACTGCAGAACATGACAGCAGAACATGACTGCAGAACATGAATATGACTGCAGAACATAACTGCAGAACATGACAGCAGAACATGAACATGACTGCAGAACATGACTGCAGAACATGAACATGACTGCAGAACATGATCAGAGAACATGACTGCAGAACATAACTGCAGAACAAAGAAGAAGAATAGCAAAACGCATGTCACTGCTGACCTGCCATATCGTAAAAACAAGAACATGACTTCAGAACATGACCGCAGAACATGTCTGCAGAACAAGAAATGACTGAAGAACATGACTGCAGAACAAGAACATGACTGAAGAACATGACAGCAGAATATAACTGAGAACATGTCTGTAGTCATGAACATGACTGCAGAATATGACAGCAGAACATGACAGCAGAATATGACTGCAGAACATTTCTGCAGAACAATAACATGACTGCAGAACATGACAGCAGAACATGACAGCAGAACATGAACATGACAGCAGAACATGACAGCAGAACATGACTGCAGAACATGAACATGACTGTAGAACAGGCCTGCAGAACATGTCTGCAGAACAAGAAAATGACTGAAGAACATGACTGCAGAACAATAACATGACTGTAGAATATGACAGCAGAACATGACTGCAGAACATGAACATGACAGCAGAACATGACAGCAGAACATGACAGCAGAACATGAACATGACTGCAGAACATGACTGCAGAACATGAACATGACAGCAGAACATGACTGCAGAACATGTCTGCAGAACAAGAACATGACAGCAGAACATGTCTGCAGAACAAGAACATGACTGCAGAACAAGAACATGACTGCAGAACATGTCTAGAACATGACAGCAGAACATGACAGCAGAACATAACTGCAGAACATGTCTGCAGAACAAGAACATGACTGCAGAACATAACTGCAGAACATGACTGCAGAACAAGAACATGACTGCAGAACATGACAGCAGAACATGACTGCAGAACATGACTGCAGAACATGACAGCAGAACATGACTGCAGAACATGACTGCAGAACATGAACATGACTGCAGAACATGACAGCAGAACATGAACATGACTGCAGAACATGACTGCAGAACATGAACATGACTGCAGAACATGACTGCAGAACATTAACATGACTGCAGAACATGACAGCAGAACATGACTGCAGAACATGAACATGACAGCAGAACATGACAGCAGAACATGACAGCAGAACATGACTGCAGAACAGGTCTGCAGAACATTAACATGACTGCAGAACATGACAGCAGAACATGACTGCAGAACATGAACATGACAGCAGAACATGACTGCAGAACATGACTGCAGAACATGACAGCAGAACATGAACATGACTGCAGAACATGTCTGCAGAACAAGAACATGACTGCAGAACATGACTGCAGAACAAAGAACATGACTGCAGAACATGTCTGCAGAACAAGAAAATGACTGCAGAACATGTCTGCAGAACAAGAACATGACTGCAGAACATAACTGCAGAACATGAACATGACTGCAGAACATGACTGCAGAACAAGAAATGACTGCAGAACATGACTGCAGAACAAGAAAATGACTGCAGAACATGTCTGCAGAACAAGAACATGACAGCAGAACATGTCTGCAGAACAAGAACATGACTGCAGAACATGACAGCAGAACATGTCTGCAGAACAAGAACATGACTGCAGAACATGACAGCAGAACATGAACATGACTGCAGAACCCTATCAGGTTTGGGATTCAAACCCTCGACCCTCCCTAAAGGCTGCAGACGGTGGGACGTTACCTCTTCTTGGGTAGCTTGATGGAGGCCATGTAGTTCAGGCAGAAGTTGATGAAGTCCTGCAGAAGCTCCTCCCCCATGTGGGCCTGAATGGACTGACAGCAGCAGAACAGGTGAACCCCCACAGCTTGACACAAACCGCCAGGTCAAAACACACACGACGCCAAGACACACGACGCCAAGACACACGCACGCCGCGACACACGACGCGCACACACGCACACACACACACACACACACACACACACACACACACACACACACACACACACACACACACACACACACACACACACACACACACACACACACACACACACACACACACACACACACACACACACACACACACACACACACACACACACACACCTGCACAGAGAGCAGCTGTCCGTTCTTGTAGGCCACCAGACCGTTCTCAGCGAATGAGTCCACCTCTGGATCACTGCGACAGGAGCAGAGTCACGCTCACCTGTGGACCGCACAGCAGGTGGACCGTACCTGCAGCTCCGCCTCACCGTCCGCTCCCAGCTGCTCCTGGATCTTACTGAGGTCCGACCCCGACCACGCCCACCCGAACCCGAGTCCTGAGCCTCTGCAGGAAGTCCGCCATGTCTGGAGTGACAACCTGCAAACACAGGCGGCGTCAACGGTAACCTGAGGCGGGAAACGCACCTGTGCTAAGTACATATACATGAACACACACGCATTAACACACACACACACACACACAGGAACACACACGCAGGAACACACACACACACACACACAGGAACACACACGCACACACACACACACACACACAGGAACACACACGCACAACACACACACACACACACACACATGAACACACAAGCATGAACACACACACATGAACACACACGCATGAACACACACATGAACACACACACACACACACACACACGAACACACACGCATGAACACACACGATTAACACACACACACAAGAACACACACACAACACACACACACAGGAACACACACGCATGAACACACACAGCACACAAGAACACACACACAAGAACACACACGCATGAACACACGCATTAACACACACACGCATTAACACACACGCATGAACACACACGAACACACACACACACACACACGAACACACACATGAACACACACACACACACACACACACACACACACACACACACTAACACACACATGAACACACACACATGAACACACATACATGAACACACATACACTGACCAAAAATATAAACACAACACTTTTGTTATTGCTCCCATTTTTTATGGTCTGAACTCAAAGATGTGAAACATTTTCCACATCCATTGCACAATCCAGTTTCTGAAATATTGTTCACAAATCTGTCTAAATCTGTGATAGTGAGCACTTCCCTTGCCAAGACAATCCATCCTACCTCCCGCCAGGTGTGTTACATCAAGATGCTGATTAGACAGTATGATTATTGCACTAGGTGTGCCTTAGACTGGCCACAAGAAAAGGCCACTCTGAAATCTTCAGTTGTATCACACAGCACAATGCCACAGATGTCCCAAGTTCTGAGGGAGCGTGCAGTTGGCATGCTGATAGCAGGAATGTCCACCAGAGCTGTTGCTAGGGAATTGAATGTCCATTTCTCCACCATAAAGGACGGTACACACCGGGACGAATTTCGCGCGCGATTATCGCCGACGTTTAACGCCTCGCGGACTAAACAAAGGCACCAATGAGGTGCACACCGACGCCAAAAACGCCATCGCTGCTGAAGCCAGCCAAAAAAACGCCGGCTCGTTTGACGCGCCAAATCTACTCGACCAAATGAGAATGGCTTTGCACACGTGTTCGAGCTTGGAAGTTACAGTAAACACAACCTGGGGGCGCCAAACACAAAACTGCCTTGCTGAGCACACATAACAGCCAAGAAGACTGACGCCGAGTAGCGTTTCACTGCCGCTAAGAAATAAATATGACATCAAAATATCTCGAACCAAGCACCAGTTGGAGCTACTGGTGCTGAAATATTCATCTTTTCTTTGTTTGATTCTGACAATCACAGAAATACTTGCTCCTTCTTTCTGAGGAAAAGCGACTTTGAGTAGGCCGTAGTTGCTAGCCACTACACCTTGTGTACAGGGAGTATTTCTGTTTACATTGCCTATCAACATTAGGGAATGAATGTAGCTGTTCGCCGACCATCACAGCGAAAAATCGCCTGGGTGTGAACACACAAAAACGGCGAATAACGCCTACGCACGCCTTCGCCTGCAAGGTACCGGCTCTAAGTCGCTCCAAAGGCGCTTTCCGAATTTGGCAGCACATCCAACCGCTTTCACAAATCAAGCAGACCACGGTAACTACCAGCCTAAGACCTCCACATCCAGCATGCTCACCTCCAAGATGGTTCGAGACCAGCCACCGATGCTGCTGAAACAATCGGTTTGCATAACCACAGAATTTCTGCACAAACTGTCAGAAACCGTCTCAGGGAAGCTCATCTGCATGCTCGCCGCTCCTCATCATGCTCTGCACTCTCCAGTTCGTCACGTGAACCCAATTTGGAGTGGGCAAATGCCTGCTACGCGATGTACGCCTGGCACGCTGGAGAGATGTTCTCTCCACAGGATGAATCCCGGTTTACACTGTTCAGGCAGATGGCAGACAGCGCGGTGTGGCGTCAGCAGGGTGAGCGTTTTCTGATGTCAGCGTTGTGGATGGAGTAAAGCCCACGGTGGTGTAGGTTGCGGTATGGGCGAAGAACACAGGTGCATTTCATTGATGGGATTTTGAATGCACAGATACCGTGATTCAGATCCCATTGTTGTGCCGCATATCCAACAACATGCCTCACGCAGCATGATAATGCACGCCCCATGTTGAAGGATCTGACAATTCTTGAAGCTGAAAACATCCCAGTTCTTGTAACGCCAGCATACTCACCGATATGTCACCATTGAGCATGTCTGGGATGCTCTGGATCGGCGTATACGACAGCGTGTTCCAGTTCCTGCCAATATCCAGCAACTTCGCACAGCCATTGAAGAAGAGTGGACCAACATTCCACAGGCCACAATAGACAACCTGATCAACTCTATGCAAAGGAGATGTGCTCTTCATGAGGCAAATGGTGGTCACACCAGATACTGACTGGTTGTCTGAGTCCCCTGACCCCAATAAAACAAAAAAACTGAAGATTTCAGAGTGGCCTTTTCTTGTGGCCAGTCTAAGGCACACCTGTGCAATAATCATGCTGTCTAATCAGCATCTTGATATGGCACACCTGTGAGGTGGGATGGATTGTCTTGGCAAAGGAGAAGTGCTCACTATCACAGATTTAGACAGATTAGTGGACAATATTTCAGAGAACTGGTTATTTTGTGGATGTGGAAAATGTTTCACATCTTTGAGTTCAGACCATAAAAAATGGGAGCAATAACAAAAGTGTTGTGTTTATATTTTTGGTCAGTGTACATAGACACACACATGAACACACACACACATGAACACACATACATGAACACATACACAAATGAACACACACACACATGAACACACGCGTTTAAGTTTGTGGTTTGTGAATTTAAAAAGGGAAAAAAAGAAAAATGCTGTTCTTCATAAAGTTCTTCCCTATTGGTTCTGCGGGTCATTCATCCTGCTGTACTCCAGGAACTCTTCATGTTTGTTCTGGGTATGAGGTCATGACCCGACCCGCTTTTGATTGGGCTGCCCGTCAGAACAGGCCGGTCCGGACGGACAGGACTCTCCGGTTCCTGATGTCATCTTGACACAGACTCAAACAACGACTTTGACATATCAGAATAAAATAAAAACACTGCTACTTTACCTGTGAATTGAATGAAAATAGTTGCTGGTGACTTTTTTTCCTTCTGTAGTATATAAATATTTAGTTTTATATATATATATAGTTATATTTCTTAAACTCCCTGTATATAAACAAATCAGAGAAAGATCACTTCCTCACTGAACAATAAAACACAGCAAAGATGTAATTAAAAAGAAAATAAGTAAAAAGAATGCATTGTTAAAATAAAACTACAAATGTGTTTCGCTGTTTTCGTTCCGTCACAAACTTCCGGTTTCATCTAACCTGAATAAAAATCCACTAAAGTGAACAGAACCAAAGAGTCCAGAGGCGGGAACTCAGAACTGTTCTTCAACCCGATCGAGAACCTTTTTCCATCCGTCATTTCAGCGACTTTAAAGCCCCGCGGAACTAAAGTCACCCGGCAGAGCGCAGAAAGGACCGGACCCGGATGCTGAGCTGTCATTGCTCGGTCTCGCTGGGTTCCGGAAGCCCGCTTTTACCCGTTCACCGGTCCCGGTACCTGTCTCGCAGCCGTTAACGTGCCGTCCACGTCGAACAAGCAGAGAGTGGTCGCGTCCACCGTGGCGTCGTTCATCTTGTCTCGCGGCGGCGTCACGCGGACTCTCCTCTGTGCAGTGATGGGCGCGTGTTGGCTGCGCGTGCACAAGCCTCCAGCGTGTCTTCGGCAGTGGGTGGGAGGAGCTTCTTGTCGGCTCGTCCTCCCCTGCCCAGACAGCAGGACGCAGCTGCGCCTGCGCGGCGCCACCTGCTGGACGGACCAGAACAGAACATGCTTAAAGAAAACAGCCTCACCGCCACAAATCTGTTCATCATTTGACTTCCTATTGAGTAATCAGATTTTAAAGATATTTTTCAAGCAAGTACTAAACCACAGAATCATTCAGTTCTTCTATATTGGCAGATCTCTGACTAAAATATTCACTTTATGCACTAAAGTTTGATTTTTTTTTCATTTTTTTCTTAAATTTCCAGTAAAAAGTGACATATTTGCAGTAAAACGGATGTAGATGGAGGACCGACGTTTTAGATGACAGACATTTTTGTGATCAACTCTCAGCCTACATGCAGAAACAGGAGGCCATGTGACTTTTCTGGGAGGAGACACTGCACAGCTCTGGCCCCCACTAACATGTCCACTACAAACATCTGCAGCAAACCAAAAAAAGAGGCATTTATTTCAATCTGGAGTTATAAGTGATAGCTTATTCACATTTTCTCCAGATCATTTTCCAGTTTGTCCATTCATTCATCTTCTAAAGTCGTTTTGTCTCCTTCTGGGTCACAGGGCTGCTGGAGCCTATCCTGGGAGCCCCCCAGTTCTCGATAATCCTAACCATTTATCTGCACTCTAACATTTGAAGTGATTTCTGTGATTCTGCAGCAGGAGGACAGGATATTGTGAGAAAACCCACTTAGATCCGGGTTTCTTTCTGTCAGAATGTGAGGGAAATCCTTTCTCTATACGGATCTGTTCTGCGTGGAGCTGCACATCACATTCAGATCTCCGACGGACGCCTGGAGAAACGTCTTGAGCCAACAAAAGGTGACAGGTTCATAGAAGACCCTCCTTTGAATCCAGCTCCCTGTGCCCCCCCTCCGCCCCATTTACACCACGGCTGATCGGACTGGTTTTTGGGGCAGCAGCATCTGGAGTCCCCTCAAGACAACATCTCTGCATCCGTCCGTCTTCCAAACCCTCTCGGGGTCACAGAGTTGCTGGAGCCTATCCTGGCTTCTGCAGGTAAAGGTGGGGTTCACAGGGCCACACATTCACACCTAGAGACACTTCAGAGTCATCGATGAACCTATGAAGCATGTTTTTGGAGTGCAGGAGGAAGAAAACCCACGCATGCACGGGGAGGACATGCAAACTGCTGAGAAAGAACCCAGCTGGGATTTGAACCAGGAGCCTCTCACTGCTAACCACTGCACCATCAAGTTGGGAAACCACAGCCTTTCATGGTAACCTCCATGTTGCTCCACCCTCCCACTCCTCCGTCATGACGACGAGGACTTTCTTTCTCACTTCCTCTCTTTCATGTTTGGTTTTGATTTTCCCTCTGCAGGTTTTCACTTTGATAGAATTAAAGACGTGGTTGGTGATAATAATATGTTCTGCTTCATATTTTGACAGAAATATGTTCAATAAACTTATAAAAACATGAAATCCATTTTTAAATTGTTTCAGTCTTAATCATATATAAGAAGCTTTCATGTAGTTTTAAAAACTGAACCTTAAATATTCAGGTTCTCCTCGTAACATTTCATTATTATTTTTTTTTTAAAAAGCACAACATTATTATATCCTGTATTTCTTTGCATTTGAAATTATTGTATGTTTCAGACATTTGTGAAAGATTTATTTAAATTTACATGAAAACTTCCAAAGGTCTGTTATTTAAATGGATTTTTATTGCTCAATTAAAAGTTTTTGTGAGTTTATTTAGTTATAATTTTCCTCCAAAAAACATTTACTTTTTATCTCTTATCTGTAAAGCACTTTGGAACCCGATGGCCTTGTTAATAGCTAAATATAAATAATGATTTGTTCGTTCAAATGTTTATTCTGTACGGAGTCCAGTTGTGATCAGAGTTCCTGTTTTTCTATCAGTTTATTTTGAATAAATTCAGTTACTAGAAGTTCAAATATGGAATTAAAGATGGTTTTGGATTCATTATAGAACCCATTGACCATTTATACTTTGATGGTCTCAGTTTAGAGTTTTTGTAAGTTTCACTTAAAGTGGAAGCAACAAACAAAGGCTCAAAAACTGTATCTAGCTGATATCTGATCCTTTCACTTGTTTAAAAGCCAATAAACATCAAGGAGAATGTATTTTCTTGTTTAATTTCTAAAAAAAAGACAGACAGCTACACTGTTTTGTATATGTTATTTTTTATAACGATTATTTATTTCGTTTTTTACATTAATTTTGAATTCAATAACAATATAGAGGCTGGTTATAGTAAAAGCGTTAAGCGTCGAGCTCCATTTTTTGAATCCATCCACCATCAGTGGGCCATGGAACATGAAAGGGGAATCCTAACCCGGAAGTGTGGTTTCGCACTGACGTAGAGCCGTTTAACATCTTCGCTCTACCGTGTCCCCGCTCCTCAGCTGTCGGTTCTGCCGCTCCTGATCTCCCCCCGAAACAAACGGCTGTGGCAGCTCGCCCAACAGGCGGTAGGAAGCCCGCACGTCCCCCCGTTCAACATGTTTTGATTCCAGACAAAGAGCTGTTTTCGCGCCGTACGTTTAAAAGTCCACTCTGACCAATCAGAGCGCAGAGGGCACACACAACCATCGTGTCTGGAGAGCTTAATGAACAACCAATCGCAGACGGGTATCCGGTTCTGTTCCTGAGTTCGAATTTAAATGCTCAGCGTCAGCCAATCCGCTGAGAGCAAGGAGGAGCTTGGGAACCAGTTTTAGTCAAGTTAGTTGAGCCTCGCAGTCGCTGACAAAACAGTTGCGCGTCCTTCCTCCTTCACCCGTTTCAAGCTGGTCGTTTGGAGAGCAGGTACCGAGCCAATGTTTCTGTTTTACAACTGAATTTATTTTGAATAGTCCGCTAGCTAAACCGGTGTTGTTTGCTTTGATGGTGTGTATATTTCTGTGCTGTTTAATCGAACGAAGCGCATTTTCGGGTATAATTCTGAGGTTAATTCTCTACAAATCACAGCGCGGTTTATATTAACGTGATAGGGGGGGTAAATCGCCATATTGAACGTATTTGATGAAGAAAAACACAGTTTGAAGCTGTTTTAACTGTTCTAGGTCTTTAAATGTGCGGCCGAGTTAGTGCGCAACATGCAGTTGAAACGCCATTTGGCTGCAGGCGGGCGGCGGGGCGACGGAAGCTCCGCGACTAAAGTTTGAATGAACCTCCCGCCGGCCTCGGAGGCTCGTTCGGTGGCGGAAAAAGCCCGTTTTGAGGTCGGCCAGCGCTTATGTGCGGGTTTTGCGCCGAGCGGCGCGGAGTTGGGGAAGTTTTGGCCGCAGTTGCGTTTAGGCGGGAAGATACAAAATGGAGTCGCGTCTTTTTGTTTAGTGAGGCAGAAAGCCGATTATAGCTTGGAAGCGGCGCGCGCTTGCCGCCTCGCGCTAAACAAGCGGCCATGATCTGTTTATTTATGCGGGAAACGAAAACCGTTCGGACGTGACTTGCATTTCCACCGCCATTCTAGTGACCTCGTCGTTGTTTTCCAGACAAATCGAAGCCATGACTAAAGACCCAAACAAGCCTCGAGGAAAAACATCCGCTTACGCCTACTTTGTGGCGACGTGCCGCGAGGAGCACAAGAAGAAGCATCCGGGAACCAGCGTGAACTTTTCGGAGTTCTCCAAGAAGTGTTCCGAGAGATGGAAGGTCGGCCCCGCATACTTCTTTCTCCTTTCTGCCTTTCTTTTTGATCAAATCCTCCGTTTTGGAGCAGCTGTCCTCTGGACTCACTGTTGTGTAACTTGTTATTTCTTTTACTTAGACAATGTCCTCCAAGGAGAAGGTGAAGTTCGACGAGCTGGCCAAAACTGACAAGGCCAGATATGACCGGGAGATGAAGACCTACGTCCCACCTAAAGGTGCCAAGAAGGTCAAGAAGAAGAAGGACCCCAACGCCCCCAAGAGGCCACCGTAAGTGCTGACGGGGCTTTTTCCAGACGGCTCAGGGTCATGCTGGTGGTAACTGGCGCCTTCGCTCCGCAGATCTGCTTTCTTCGTCTTTTGCTCGGACCACCGTCCCAAGATCAAGGAGGATAACCCGGGCATCTCCATCGGCGACATCGCCAAGAAGCTGGGCGAGTTGTGGGCCACGCAAAGCGCCAAAGACAAGGCTCCGTACGAGGCCAAGGCGGCCAAGCTGAAGGAGAAGTACGAAAAGGTAAGCCGGCTCCGCCCGGGCGCCACGGCCGCAGACGGGCAGGACGCTGACGCCGCTCTTCTCCGCAGGACGTCGCCGCCTACAGGGCCAAGGGGGGCTCTGGGAAGAGCGACGCCGGCAAAAAGAGCGGCCCCGGCCGGCCCGCCGCCAAGAAGGCCGTGCCCGTCCACGATGATGACGACGACGATGATGAGGAAGACGAGGACGACGAAGAAGATGACGATGAAGACGACGACGAGTAAAGCGCGTAAAGGAAGTGACGTTTGTTCGGCTTCAGTTTGATTTTGTGTGGCCTGCTCAGCGCCCCCCACCCCCACCCCCTCCTTCCATTCAGGGATTTAGCTTTTGTCCTGTTAGTCGCTGTTAAGTTTCTGCTGAACCGGGTTTGTTACATCTGATGCTTGTTGCTGTTGAGGCGGTGATCATATGGACTGGAGCTCCGTGCGCGGCAGGACGTTTTTTTTCTTTACTGTTTTCTGGAAGCACTGCGGTTTTCTGTTGGAGCGGTGCTCTTTCTTTACTGTCATTTCACCACCAGGAGTCTCTGTAGTGTGAATTCCAGCCGTTGGCGGCCATTTTTAATGTGGACGATGACACGTGTAGAATGAATTTTCTTTTTGTAATAAAAGTTTTTTATATTGACAGTTTAGTCTGGAGTCTTTGTTCAGAAGCCTAGAGGTGGAACCAGCAGGATGGACCTCTGACCGGACCCAGCCGGTCCGGTCAGAGGTCCATCCTGCTGGTTCCACCTGCTGCTTCCATTCTCACTGAAATCATGAGTTAAATGAAACTCACCTGTTCTTCTGCAATACTCACTGATCCCAGATGAAAAGTGGTTATGGTAGTTCTGCAGAACCTTCTGGACTTTTGTCCAAACTGGGTGAGACAGGAAGTGTGTCGAGGACGGGGGACGCCAGCCAACGCTGGAACCATCCCAGAGGTCTGAGCTCTTTGGGTTTGTGGCTCCTCTTCCAGAACGTTTGGATGAAATGCTGTCAGTGGATCAGAACAAAAACCAACAACAGCAGAACATGTAGCTAACCGGACCCGGTGACACCATCCATAAAACATTTACTTCCATCTCCAAAAGAAGTCAATTCAGTCGCCATGTTTTCACAATACGGACGCCACCTCTTTGGGAAGCAGAGATTGGTTAGTCAACGGAACGCCACACCCCTTTCACCTGATGGCGTTTTGGCTGTGGGGCCAGCAGGCTCCACCTACTTTTATTGAGACATCTGATCAGTTCAGAACTACAGAAAAAACATAAGAAAAAAAAAGGATTATCAAGATGTTCTAAGGTATCAGACCCAGAACGGTTCTTCTGACCAATAGGACTGAGGAACAGCTAGAGACGTATCTGGGATTTTGACTTCTTGGAGCCACTCCCTGTCTGGAACGCCTGGGGGCGGGGCCACTCAGTCCAGCTCTCATATACAGTCAATGGTCAGGAAGGTGAACCCAAACCAGTTATGAAAATTGAAAACGGAGCTTTCTTATCAGAACTGGTGCTGCTGATCTGCATCGAAACTAAACTACCGTACGTGATAGAGGAAGAGGAGGAAGGCGAGTTCTTCATCAGAGAAAAGGAGAGATGGGAGTGAACGTAGCCTACAACTTCCTGTACGCGGCCGGTATTTGGTCATGTTTCCCTGCCTCTGTGCTCCATTCATGCACATTGATGGTTACATTGTCTTTACTGTGAGATCGTCCTGCTGCTAACTGACTATTCACAGCTACAAACAATAAAGTTACATTTATTTGAAATACTAGCTGATTTGAGGAAAGGCAATAATGTAAAGAGTAACAGAAAAAATAAAGTTCCTTTCTCCGTCATACAAGAACGCGACGCTTCAGCAGCCGGAGGTAAATGTTTGCAGAGCAGGAACGTACCATTTCAAAGTGAGCCGGATGTCACACATCACCAAAAAGACAGACCGGCAGAACAAAACCAACCGTCTTTGCAAGAGTCACTCAAAACCAGAGAAAAAGTTCTGTTTCCATAAATGAACATTCAACACAAAGAATGGAGCCGTCAGCAGAAAAAACAATTCTAATGGAGCAGAACTGGAAACCAAATCACGAAAAATAACCACATGACTAAACATCAAAGGAACTGATGGTTACACTAAATTACCAAACGGACCCCCCCCCCCCCCCCATCCAGATGATCAGAATCAGGTGTCCTCATCACCTGGCCTGACCACAGGTGTCATAAAGTCATCACTCAGGCATGCAGACTGTTGAACACACATTTGTGACAGAGCTCAGTGAATTCCAGCGTGGAAACGTCACAGGACACCAGTCATGAAATGTCCTAAACGTTCCACTGTCAGCCCCATCAGAACAACATGGACGAGTTTGGGAACAACAGCAGCCCAGTGGTCGACCACAGAGCCTGATGGAGAGGGGTCAGAGGATGCTGAAGGTCAAAGAGGTCACCGACAACGGTACATTTGGGACGGCAAGTGCTAAATTTGGTGGAGGAGGAATCATGGTGGGGGCTTGTTTTTTTGGGTTTGGTCCCTTAGTTCCAGTGAAAGGAACTCTGAACTCTGAATGCTTCAGGACACCAAGATATTCTGGACAATTCCATGGTCCCAACCTTGTGGGAACCGTTTGGAGCGGCTCCTTCCTCTTCCACCATGACTGAGCAGCAGGTCCATGAAGACATGGAGGACCGAGTCTGGATGAACTGGACAGAGTCCTGACCTGAACCCCATAGAACACCTTTAGGAGGAATTACAGCAGAGACGGGGAGCCAGGCCTTCTCCACCACCTCACCATTGGTGTGACCTTTTGGAGGAAAGGTCAGAGACTCCTAGAAACACTCCTCAACCTTGTGGACATCATTCCCAGAGGAGTTGAAGCTGCAGGAGGTGGAGGACATCGTCCTGAACTCTGGGGGTCAGGAATGGGACAGTATGACAGGTCATACTAGAGTTAAAGCAGATGAGACGATACTTTGGTGTTGAGTGAATCACAAACGGACAGCTTTTAACGGACATTAAACTGGTTTCTGCTGCTGCAGGCGACGGCTGACGGTCATTTAAAAACACCAACAGATGATCGTTGAACATTAGAACCATAATGACTTCATGTTCTTTGTCTCTGTTCTACTTTAATTGATCTCATTTCATTCTATTTACTGTTTTATCATGTTTATTTCCACACATTAATGACTATGTAGAACATGTAGAAATAAATAAAAATAAAAAATCATCTGGAAGAACCAAACCCGCTCCTTTCCTGGAGTTTTGTCGTTCTGAAGTTCTGGATCTGGTTTTAATGTCGGCGGTCAAACGCACCTAAAGGTTCTGGTTCCGATGACGTCATTTGACTGACGGTCCGCACCGCCAACGCGGGACACGAAAGGCGGTTCTGTGGACCAATCACAGCCGTCTCTGCAGTCTGGCCCGCGCGGACGACGGTCAGCACGAGCCGTTTCAGCACCTCGGAGCTGTCCAGCGCGCACGAGCCTGCGAACGAAGACGGTGAGAAGGTAAACGACACGCACGAGGACCTCGCGGGTAACGTTAGCCTGCCGATAAGAAGGGGGGGGGGGGTGACCGCGCAGTGCCTCGGATTCATGTGCGCGCGGCGGAAACCTGTTGAAACCTTCCGCGTGCTCCTGATGCGCGCGGGGGAGAGGTCTGCTGGACGCGCGCTCATTTACATATGAGACTGAGCGTCTGTGTTCGCGCCAGCAGCGCGTGCGGCGTAAACCGGAAAATTCCCGGTTAACACAGTAAAACCGGGAGAAACTGCCGGTGACCCGGGCTGACAGCTGATATGAGGGAGGTTACAGTACACGCCCCTTTTTAGTGACGTCACTGCGCCGGGCACAACTGTAGCTTGAGCAGAGTATTCATTAGGCTAATAGGCTAACGGCCAAAGCAAACATCACGTGAGGATGCCCAACATGCCTGCATCTGTACAGGTGCTTTATGAGCACATTGACTGTATACGAGAACTGGACTGAGTGACCCCGCCCCTCGTTCCAAAGCGGAAGTACCCTCAAATCCCATAGATGTCTAGAGAGAAGGGAATCTCCTGAGCCCGCATTCAACTGAAGGGTGTGGACTTCAAACAAGCTCACTGCTGACTGGTGACAGCAGTTGCCATAGAAACAGTTTGGACCAATCACCTACTGACCTGGCCTGGCTCCAGATGGTGGTGTCTGTATCGTGGACGACTGAATTGGTAGCCGCTCGCTCAGTCCAGCTCACTAATACAGTCGATGGTAAAAGGGGGGGGCACGGGTTTGGAGGAGGGAAATATGTGAATAAGCAGGAACCAGTTTGGAAATGGATGATGGGTAAAGGAGGTGCAGTGAGGAGCAGCAAGAGCTTCAGAGATGAGAATCAGAGGACGGGTCCAGCTGTCAGTTCAGAGGCGGAGCTTGAGGGTCCTGCAGGATCTCAGCTGTTCCTGTTCTTTTCTGGACTGAGAGGTCTGAGGTCTTTCCAGGTATCTGTTGTAGCCACTCCTCCAGCTTGGGGGTTACTGCCCCCAGTGCTCCAATTACCACAGGCACCACTGTCACCTTCACTTTCCAGGCTTTCTCCAGTTCTTCTCTGAGTCCCTGGTATTTCTCCAGTTTCTCATGTTCCTTCTTCCTGATGTTCCCATCGCTTGGCACTGCCACATCCACCACAACGGCTTTCCTCTGTTCTTTATCCACCACTACAATGTCTGGTTGGTTCTCCATCACCATCCTATCAGTCTGGACCTGGATCAGGATCTTTGGCCTTTCATTCTCTACCACCTACCGAGGTGTTTCCCATTTTGAAGGCGCAGGTCACAGGGGACCCCCCCCCCCCATCCCCCATCACAGAGACCGTTCCTTCCTAAGAGGTTATTTAAGGTCACCACTGAACTGGGTTTCTGGACTGTTGGAGGAAGCTGGAGAACATGAGCTGGGATTTCAACCAGAACCTTCTCTCTGTGAAGTGAGGGTGCTGACCACTACCCCCCCCTTCAGCCGTTCTGTTGGTAATCCATGCTTACAATAAACTTCCTGTTTGTTCTGATTCTCCAGAACTTCTGACAGATCCAACAGAACCAGAACCCAGATCCTGTCAGCTGTTCTTCAGACAGAACCAGAACCCGGCTGCTGCTCCTCTGACTGGACACTTTCCTGCTAAACGGTTGTTCCTTTCATGATGGCGGTTTCAGGAGGACGCTGCATCTGAAACAGAGGCGTGGCAGCGATTATCTGTAAAGAGGCGGCGGGAAGACGCCACTCAGACGGCGAGAATCGTGCTTCAAAGCCGACCTTCAGACACCAGAGGAGCCGTTAGCGCCAGTCGGTCCTGTCAGGTGCAAATCCGCAGATTTACATGGAAATGTGTCCTTTAAACTGCTAACTGTGAGCGGATGCAGAAGCAGGTGCAGCAGCAGGTGCAGCAGCAGGAACAGCAGCAGCAGGTGCAGCAGCAGGAACAGCAGGAACAGCAGCAGCAGGTGCAGCAGCAGGAACAGCAGGAACAGCAGCAGCAGGTGCAGCAGCAGGAACAGCAGCAGCAGGTGCAGCAGCAGGAACAGCAGCAGCAGGAACAGCAGCAGGCGCTTTGATGGAGGCAGCAGGAGGCTCAGGCCGTCAGAAACACCTCCACCCTAAACCAAGCGGCGGAGCTCTAACAGATGCTAGCATTAGCATGCTAACTGAATGTTTATTTTCAGAGGAACATTGCTGAACCCTCTAATGACTTTGACCTTTGAACTCTAACGTTGTTACTCATTCCTAATCTGGTGGAGTATTTAAAAACACACCTGATGCAATATTTAAGACAGAACTGAACTGATGTCACTTTAATAAATACTTACAAAAATGTCCATCCACGTCAAAAATAGAAGATATTCTGCATATTTTTAAATTAGTTGCAATTATGATACATGTGAAAGGTTTAGGGTTTTTAAATTCTCAGGTTTTTTCATGAGCTGACAGAACTCAAGACACATTTTCAACCTTAGAAGTGATGAACAGCAGACGGTTATCAGCTGGTCGTCACGGTAACCACAGATAAGCAGCTGTTCTGACCAATCACAGCAGAGATTATTTCAATCCTCCTTTTAATCCTCTTACCCCTCTGTGTGATCCAGGAAGGAAATCAGCAACTGGGTGCTGTCAGGTGTGTAGCAGTGGCTGGCTCACCTGTGTGTGTGTGTGTGTGTGTGTGTGTGTGTGTGTGTGTGTGTGTGTGTGTGTGTGTGTGTGTGTGTGTGTGTGTGCGTGTGTGTGTGTGTGTGTGTGCGTGTGTGTGTGTGTGTGTGTGTGTGTGCGTGTGTGTGTGTGTGTGTGTGTCACAGGTGAGGATGGCCAAAGTGAAGCAGGTGGGGCTGCTGGCGGCCGGCTGCCAGCCCTGGAACAAAGACGTGTGCGCAGCGAGTGGAGACCGCTTTGCCTACTGCGCCACTCTGGCCATTTACATCTACCAGGTAACACCCCCCCCCCACACACACACACACCCAGGGGTTGGTGCTGGGGGGCTGCCCCCCTCCATGATATGCAGAATTTGAATAATCTTTAATCAACAACAGCATGTTTGTGTGACTCTAAACTGCAGAAAGGATGGATTCCCAAGACTTCATGGTTCAGTTAGTGACAGCAGAAAGAGCCCATCTCATCAACCCTCCACCACCGTGCTTAGCTATACATCTTAATCTGTCATTCCTGCTGTAGTTTGACAACTAAAGGAAAAACATCCTATTAAACATAATGAAGATAATGGATGAAAAGCTTATGTTCAGGTCCTTTTGTCCTCAAAGAATCCACACGTGTTCTGCCGTCTTTGTCTGAACACGCTAACGGATCCACAGACGCTGACAAAGCAAATATATCTGGTTGAGGTCATCTAGATCAGTGTTTGTCAACCAGTGGTCAGGCGTGCTGTGGGAAATTGCCCTCATTAACTGATATAACAACATTTCTATCTCCAGGATATCAGCTCTGTGTTCATCCAGACAGGCCCTGATAAAAGCACTGAGTAGTTAGGAATATGAAAGATCATAAAATACCTTTTTCTTTGTGTTTATTTGATTCTATTAAAGACACTTTGATAAGAATGACGGCACCACTTTACCGATTTAGCTGCAACTAAAGCCGTTTTCTGGAAAGTCCCACCCCTTTAACTGTCTCCACCAATCAATTCTTGGAGGCTTAACCACATGTCATCAGTCTGACCAATCAGGAGTGGTTAAAGTCTTCACTTTCTTGTTCTAATTCTGCTCATAAAGTCTCTCAGTTCCAACAGAAATACCAGCTAAAGCTCGTCTTTAGCGGTGTAGCTTTCCACAGAATCCGGCGTCAGACCGTGGAACAAGAGAACAAAACAATGAAGCTCAGAGAAGAGAGTCTGTCTGCCATCACTACATCTCCCATGATGCATTGGGTTAAAGTGACAGCGTCTCAGCACACAATACGGTTGAAGGTTGAAAAACACTGATCTAGATATTTATCGTGAAAACGTAGCAGGAAGAGCGTTTGATGGTTGGCAAGACATCAGCCAGACGTCAAGCTGTGACCCTAAAAGAACGACCATCAAAGAGCAGAAGAAGCTTGAATCACAGAATGTTCTTCATTAAAGAGACTCCTACACATCCATCATCCATCCATCCATCTATCCATCCATCCATCCATCCATCCATCCATCCATCCATTCATCCATCCATTCATCCTTCCATCCATCATCCATCCATCCATCCATCCATCCATCCATCCATCCATCCATCCATCATCCATCCATCCATCCATCATCCATCATCCATCATCCATCCATCCATCCATCCATCATCCATCATCCATCCATCCATCCATCCATCCATCCATCCATCCATCATCCATCATCCATCCATCCATCC